>JAQMWT010000081.1:0-280749 GCA_029834535.1 Chrysophaeum taylorii
TTTGAGCTCAGTGCAGAAGGCGTCTCCTTCTGCCGATACGAAGAAGAGTTCTCGTCAAGAATCGCTCGGTAACGACGATTTCGACCGACGAACTGACGAGGAGGAAAAGAAATGCCGAGAAGTTACAGAATGCGAGATTCGCCGAAGGTTTGAAAAGGTCCACTGGGTGCCGATCACGTATCGCAAGGTTGTGATGCTCTTCAGCGGCGCCGGAGGAAGTACTTTAGGACTGCAACGAGCGAACGAGTTGTGCGGGACGTCGTTTCGAGTCGTCCTTGCTCTTGTCGTCAACAGCTGCCAACAAGGTTCATCAGAAGAATTTTCCGAAGATACCTGTGGTCAGCACGCTCTGTGGACGATATGACTCAACCCTCCGGTTGATCAAGGCTTATTTGCCTGAAGCGGAATGGTCATCGTCGATGTATAGCGTCTCACCCTGCGTTCATTCCGCACTCTGCAACTTGACATCCAGAGATGTTGGCAGGGTGTTACGGCCACTAACTGGACGATGAAGTTGCGCAAGATGGCTGGCTTCCTGATGTGGCTGATTGAACAGGAGGCGTCCATTATTTCGTATATAGCGCTTACACCCTTACGTACGTCGTCAATTTTCATGATATCACACCTACTCTGATGAGCTCTCGCGTGCGATTGTTGGTTTCCAGTCACCCTGCACTTGCAAGAGGCTCGAAGACATGTGTGAACATGCAACAAAAATTTGCTGCAGCTTTAGGTTATGCTCATGAACGCCACCTTCTCCAGCTGAATAATCTTGGCTCCCGAGAAGCAACAGATACGGCTTACACCGTTACGCGGGTTCCTCTTCGTTTGGGACCGCATCGCTCGGACACTCAGCCTTTGACTCTCAAGATGACGGCCGAGTTGCTCACGATGCCGGTGGATCATGATTGGGCTAGCTTGTCTAAGACAGATTCGTTCAAACATTTAGCGTCTGTCGTCCCTCCAGATACTCTTGCGATTTTAGCAGTCGATCTGCACAACTCCGTGACCAGAGGTTTCCGCCAAAGTGGAGATCTTCTGCCGACCGCGTTGAGCCCGACAGATCGATCCTTTGAGCAGTATTTACGAATCTCCGACACCACCTTTCGTCACGTAGAGATTCCGCTGTTAAATGCGCGTACTCGTGTCGTTAAGTGGGTGTCAAAGGATGATCTCAGGATCCCACTAAATGGGAACCGCCAGAAGTTCCTATGCTTCCGCTTCCAACAGATGCGCCGGGGACGGCTCATGCTTTTCTGCTGCCCCCCCGACAATCAAAAGTGTACTTTCCGCCGGATCCTGAACCTGAACAGGAGCCGAGAGTAAGGAGCGAGCCGAATGTGCGCGTCAAAGGTGAAAGATCAATAAGAGCCACCCTGAGGTGAGGTTCAAATACGAAGCTAAGTTCGATGTGCCATGGAAGGATGTGCCGCGCGATGCGGACGGTGTACCGTTACCGCAGACTCCCGAGCACGTCAAGGACAATGATGCGATGAAAGTCGTAATTCCGACGAAGGAAGAAGTCGAAGGTTGTTCGAGATCTAGGAATTCCCGACAACCCGCATCTGGATGATGATGCGAAGATGATGTTGAGCCATTGCGTGCAATACGCGTGGGCTTTCTTTGATCCGATTATGAGACCCGTGGACTCGCCACCGGTTTCTCTACGCTTTAAAGACGCAAACCCACGACCGATCAAGATGACGCCTTATAGGTTGACGCCAGCAAAGCTCGAGTGTCTCAGAAAGCAGATCACTGAGTGGTGTCGCGATGGAGTCATCCGACCGGCGAACTCTCCGTGGGGATTTCCTGTACTGATGCTGCCTAAGAAGGAGCCGAGGCCGGGACGTCGAATGCTTTTCGTGCTGCCGTTGACTTGCGTCAGCTCAATGATCAGCTGGTCAATGACAGTTGGCCGAATATTCGTCAAGATGATGCTTTGGCTTTTGCCATGCGCCGTTGGCGGACGTGCATTGATATTCGATGGGGTTATCATAACTTACGTTTGGACGCCGCTGCTCAGGACGCTGTTACGATGGTTAGTCCACTTGGAGCCCATAGTTTCTTGCGCTTGCCTCTAGGAGTAAAAACAGCAGGAGCTCTCTTTGTAAGCAGATGGCTAGCGATTTGTCCACATGGATGTATAAGGACTTGGTCGCGTTTGTCGACGATATTATGATGGGATCGGATGAACTCCATCGACATTTACAAGTTTTGATTGAAGTGTTGTGCCATTTAGCACAGCGAGGATATAGTGGACGAACTTCGAAGTTCCACCTCCTCAAGGATGAAATCGAGTTTTTGGGACATATTTCGACTCCGGAAGGCTTGAAGCCGAATCCCAAGACGTTAGAAGCGCTGCAGCAGATGCCGATTCCCGGTACGTTGTATGAGCAACTATTGCCGCCGATATGTGAAGAATTATTCGAAGATTGTGGAGCCGCTTAGGCGATTGTGTCTTGAAGGCGCTAAGTTTGAATGGACGCCTGAGTGCCAAAGGCATGGGACACGATCATCGAAGCTTTGGTGGATTCTCGTGGAGTTTATCATCCTGACTACGATCTTCCTTTTCAGATCCGCTCGGATGCTTCCAAGGATGGTCTGGGTGCGTATCTTTTTCAGCTCGTGGAAATCAAGGACGAAACCGGCAAGGTGACACGAGAGGAACGAGTAATTGAGTATTGGAGCCGAGCTGTGCCGAAAGAGATGCGGAACTATGAGCCTCGCCGGCTAGAGCTCTGGCAGTTATTCTTCTCTTGAGCATTTCCGCTCTTATATTGAAGGTCACAAGACGATCCTTGAAACAGATCATCGCAACTTGACGTTTTTACGAAAGGCGAAGCACTCGTCTGGGCAGTTGGCTCGATGGGCGATGCGGCTCGCCAATTTTGATCCTGAATTGGGTTACAAGCCAGGGAAGTCGCCGGGAATGAGCATCCCTGACTGTCTCTCTCGCAATCCTATAGATCATGTCATCGAGACGGACGAGTTTGGTGAACCCTTGAACCACGCGTATCTAGTGTGCCAAGAACTCCTCGTTCTGTTGATGATGAAGGAGTACCTTTACCTGGGTGCCATGTTACCCTGTCGTTTGTTACGACTGAGTTGCCTGTGGAGAAGAAAGACCTCGATGATCCGATGCAATTGGTCACGTCTCATGCTACGAAACAACGTCAGAAGCAACGACTGCAGACCCAGCCTAGTATTTTCCGTGATGCCGATGATTACCAAGAGTACATCGACAAGATTCCGGATAATTTGACTTTGGAAGAGATAGCCAAAGAGCAGATCACTGATGCTACTTGCGAGGACATTCGTTATCGCATGGCTCAGGGCCATTCTCTTCGTCGGTACGGAGCCAATTATCGCTATCAAGTGGTGAAAGGAGTTCTCTACCGTGCCGCACCCGACTTGCACCCGATGATAGTCGCACCCCGAACTTTACGGACGCGCATCATCCGATTGTACCATGACACACCTCTCAATGGTGGTCATATGGGTCGTCAAAGTACAGTGCAGTCGATACTTGAACGTTTTTGGTGGCCTCATATGTCTAATGAGGTGGGTGCTTACATTGCTGGTTGCATAGTGTGCAAGAAAGCTCGTACGCCTGAACCAAAGAGAGCAGGTCTGCTTCAGCAACCGGTGTATGATGGTGATTGTGTCGTCCTTTGTATGGATTTGTTTGGACCTTTGCCCAGTGCTGGTCCCGAGACATATCTCATCGTTTTTTATCCATTTTCTCATTTCTTGATTCTTGACGTACTACACCATAAGACTGCTGAGTCAATCCTCGAGTCTTTTGTCGCGAATATATTACTCAAAGGTTATCTACCTCAGAGGATTCGTACCGACAATGGGAAAGAGTTCGTCAACAAGTTGATGGAAGAGTTTTGTCATCTTTTCAATGTTCGGTATAGTACCACGATTCCGTATCATGCTCAGGCTAATCCTGCGGAAAGGGTCAACCGCTTTATCAAGGCTTTCCTCCGTGCGTGCCTTCAAAACCGCAAGATCACGGAATGGCCCGAATTCGCGGAGTACATTGCTTTCTGTTACAATCGTAAATTTATTCCGGGGACTCAGATCTCACCTTTCATGCTTCGTCTTAACCGGCAGCCTTTATTGCCAACCGATTACACGATCATGGATCTTGATGTCCGCCGCCTGCCGAAAACTCGCTCCGATGTTGTGGCAGAGACTCGCGAGAGGCTGAAGTTCTATACCGCTACGGTGAACGAAGCTCGTGAGAAGGCTCTTCGTAAACAACGTCTCGCCTATAATGCGGACCATGTTGATGTGGAGTATGAAGAAGGTTCACATGTTCTGCTCTACATCCCTTTTCTTCAGAACAAGCTTCGACCGGAATGGCGCGGTCCATTCGTTATTTTGGAACGCTTGTCCCCGGTCACTTACAGGATTGAGTCTCTTGATTCTCCTCCCGAACGCCGCTGTGTTCATGTTAGCCAGATCACCCCTGTGATGGTTTCTCCAGTGGTCGATCGAGCTGTGCCCAAGCCCAAGGAGACCTTTCGGGATGATTACAAGCATGGTAAGTTCGTTATCTTTCGGATTCCGGATAATAAACGGTCCGATTGGCGAAAGAAGATTTACGTCGCTGAAGTTTATGAAACCTATGATTTCGTGAATGATCGAGTCGCTCTGCATTTCTATGCTGATCTCGGTCCCCATGACAAGGTTTCTTATTACAAGCCTACTTCACATCTCTCTACTCGCAAGCTTAAGCCGGAATACAAGGACGTGGACGGTCGCAGTTTTACCGACAAGACCAAGGTCAACAACAGTACCACTCCTTGTGTCACCGACTTCGCTCCGCATGAGATCGATGTGTTGATTCCTAAGTTCACTTTACGTGGTGGACGCGTTCCTGAACCTGTCGTTGAACGTGCCTACAAGAAGATTCGTTCTCGAGATGCTCATTCAGCCAAGGCTCGTGCTTCTCGCCGGACTCGCTGAGGGCAGCTCGTGTTCTCACCAGAGGAGTCCTGTGGCGGCAACTCCTGACCGCTAAGGCTTACCCCCCCCTCTCTCGAGGCTTGATACCCGTTCAACGGGACACCTTTCCCGATCTTCTTAGTGACATCATACCTCTCTATTGTGAGAAGCATTCTTGCTGTATTCTTGTAGTTTCCTTGCTATCATATACCATCTCTCCATCTTGTTGAGAGGCTTGGTGAGCGTGAGCAAGGTGTGTGGCGAGCATACCCGACCCCGAGTCCGTGTTTTCCTCGTTAAGTGAGGTCTAGGATGAGTCGGTGAGCACCCCCTTTGTCACAAGGGGGTCGGGAAGGTTTTTCTGTGTCACCATAAGGCACATCCCTCCTACCCCACAAAACCACCCACATCCTTCATGCCCCACACACACACATTGCTCTTAGCAGTCGACCTTTAAAGACACACAAGTGCAGGCCAGTAAGTTCACCTAGTCCCAATCTCTAAACCCAGTAAGTTCACCTGGTCCCAGTAAGTTCACCTGGTCAGTAAGTTCACCTAGTCCAAATTTCTAACCCCCGTAAGTTCGGCGTAAGCCCACTCGTGCTCACACCCACTCCTTTGAGCTCGTCGCTCTCACCCCCGCCAATCCAAGCTGCTTTGATCCGCACGCGCCGCCAACCCTTGAGTTTACTCTGAAAACCCCAGTAAGCTCACCTGGTCCCAGTAAGTTCACCTGGCCCCAGTAAGTTCACCTGGTCTCAGTAAGTTCACCTGGCCCCAGTAAGTTCACCTGGTCCCAGTAAGTTCACCTGGTCACTCAGTTCACCTGGTCACTCAATTCACCTAGTCCCAATCTCAAACCCTAGTAAGCTCACCTGGTCCCAGTAAGTTCACCTACAGTGCGCGTGTAGACGCCGGGAGGGGGCTTATCGGTATTGCGCAGCACGTGTGGGGTAGGGTGGACGACTCAGAAGAGCATATCCTCGGGGTTGCCGATCGACAGAGAGCCACGTAGAGCTGGACGTGACAGAAGACGGGCTTGGGCAAGAGGACGCCGACCTCGCGGGGCGTCTGGCCCTGGCTCTTGTTGATCATTTGGCGTCGGCGATACAGGTTGGAGGAGCCTCGGTGACACGACACGATCGATCATGTATCTGGTACCGTTGCAGTGGCCGTGCGACGGGTCGAGGTTACGAAGACTTTAAGCTCGCGATCAAAGTCAGCATGCGGTTGGTTGTCAGGGAGTCGAAAACTCGACTGCAAAGAGCGAGGCATCGTCTTCCGACCCAACCTAGTCTGCCGAAAAGAACTCCGACGCCTCGTCTCCGGGGAAAAAAGGCCGCGGTCATGCGCGCGTTGTCAGCATCGACAACATCGTTTCGACGGGGCGTGAGAATGGCGCGCTGAAAGAGCCGCCGCGGGTCGTGCAAATAGTCTGTGAGGTCTAGTGTAATCCACCATGGTTGCCATATCAGTACGACTGCCGATAAGAAGTCTAAGGTGGTCCATTAGAGCGGAAGAGCCAGAGTAGTACCATAGTCGAAGATTGCGATTTTCGGGCTTGCGCAAATAGCGGAGAGTTCCTGTTAGTACTTGAACATGCAGAAATGCTGGATTATGCATTCCTCGGGAACAACGACTAAGGCTTTGTGATAAATCAGGGCGACAGGCCAACTGTACAAAAGTGAGCTTGCCAAGTAAGGTGGAGAAGGTGTGTAGAATGAACTTGTCCATATCAGAAGATGGCTCTCCAGTTTTATAGGTGGTTGATGGTGACATCGGTGTAGAGGTAGGACGTAACTGCATTAGAATGGGGTACTCTTCAAACAATGCATCAAGTTTAGCTTGACAGTCAAGTGAGATGGAACCATCAGTAGTACGCGTTATGCGCATGCCTAAGAGAGTATGAACTTCTTCAAAGGTGTCGACTGAGTATTCCTTTTTCATGGCTTGCTGGAATTCACGACGTAGAGTTTCCGAGGTGCAAGTGATAACAACATCATCCACTGAGAGCGTGCAAAGTAAAAACGTAGCGTCAGCTTGGACTTTAGCGTAGATGCATGTATCTGTTCGAAAGCGTGTATAGCCTAATGAGTCAAAGAAACCATTTATGGTTTGATTCCAAAGGGCAGGACTCTGTCGTAATCCATAAAGAGATTTAAGTAGTTTTGGGAGACGACGTCCTTGATATTTTGTATCTTCAGGATCGAGTAGGTAAATACCTTGTGGCAATTTAACATAGACATGAGAATCTATGGGAGCTTGAACAAAAGCGTTAGGTACATCGACGTGGTAGACTGGAAGTCGTAGATGAGCTGCTAGCGCCAGAACACAACGGATGCCAGTAAGCTGCGCCATAGGACTAAATGTGTTGAAAAAGTCAGTGCCCAGAGAAGCTAAGAATCCTCGTAGGACCAGGCGCGCTTTATGTTTGATGTATTCACCGGCAGCATTGGTTTTTATACGTAATACGAGGCGGGTATCAATAGGCTTTGAGTTGACCATTGGCAACGCGAGTTTAAAGCAGCCAAACTTAACAATATCAAAAATCTCTTTGGAGATAGCGGAGATATAAGCTTTACGATCAGCGTCTGAGAGACCTTTGAGGCAGTTCAACTCATATTCATCAATCTTGATATCTTTGGCTTGAATTTTATATTCGTCCGGACCAACAGTGCTGGGGTCTTGAGCCGTAGTAAGATGGGTGATTGCGTAAGAGGCGACCTTATCGTTAGTGTGAGCGTGATCGGGGTCTTCGACAAGTTGAACAACTAGTAGAGGATCATCTCCAAAGTGGGCCTCAATGTAATGAGATTGCACGGTGATGTAGTCTTCGATGGCGGAGAGGTGAGGCTCGGAGGCACCATAAGAAGCATCATTATGATCCAAAATGGAATGGGGTGTGAGCAAAGCATAAGCATATTGAGCGGGAGGAACTTGAAAAGCTTGAGAGTGTTCAGAAATAAGATGAACGAGAGCACGAGGAAGGTGAAAGTCTGCAAGGCTGAAGTCGTCGAAGAGATGAACAGGAGTGGCATCCGTCGATGGATGGCTAAGGCTCCTATGACACATAGCGGAAGAAGATTGGGAAAGCGCTTGGTGAACATGATGATGAAGGGATGGTGTAAATTCCCCCTCTGGAGGTATAGCCGTCCAGTGGATGCCATGAGCAACATGAAGGGAGTGGAGGGTGGGGTCGCAGAAAGTGATATACTGCTTGGAGAGGTCATACTTGAAGTCAGCAAGCGTACCACCAGCTTGTTTATAAGCGGCAACAGTTGGCGAAGCAATACGAGTAAGAACATCCTTGAGATTAGTCTTGCGACGAGGTTGAGGGTGATGAGGACCACGGGTGAGACGAAGGACATCCTGGGAATAGAGAGACCGATAAGACGGTAAAAGGGGTAAAGTGTTGGAGGACACTTCAGATGTGGGAGGTGTGGTGACAGAAGCAGCGGGTGCAGAAGCAGCTGGAGCACATGCGGGAACGGGAGAAGGAGCATGGGCAAGAGAAGAAGGAGTCCCCCTCTCGTGTTCAATGTCGGTGGACATAGCATTCCCCCTCTGCGCCGCATCATTGGGGGTGCTGTGAACAGAGAAGGGGATGTCGGGTGAAGGTGCGGGTGGGGGATGTTGTTCATAATCAGGAGGGGATTTAGAAATAAGATGAGGAAAGGTAAGTTTAGAAGAAACACGGACTTGGCCGTTCTCAGGATTAAGGACAACATCAGCTAAATGATTGACATGGGGTGTTATTAACGGGTTTATAACATTAGCACCACATAAGTAGATGTAAGGACGACATCGAGGTTCATATTTATGAAATTCGTTGGGTTCCAAATGCAAGTAACAAACAGAGCCAAAAGGTTTGAGGTAGTCTTGTTGGGGAACATTACATTGATCCAACAAAACTTGTTGGGGGCTTAGGACTTTATTATAAATACGTTCGAGGGAAACGTTAGGAAGGAGATTATACGATTGGACAGCATGTATAACAGCCCACGGGTAGTGTGGTGCCGGATCTGTTAGGGGGTGACCTTTATAGGATACATTAAGCATATGCCGGAGTCGTGTAGACGCGGCAGTTGCTATATGACCAACAGCGGCTTCTACTTCATGATTAAAAACATGTAAGTAAGGGGGGAAAGCAGACATATTAATACCGTGTTCAACACGAAAGGGAGTAGTAACATGTTGAGATAAGTAGGGTTTAAAAGAATCACAATAAATTTGTTTTAGTTGTACATGAACATAAGTAGAGCAAAAGTTGCGAACAAACTCGAGGGCATTACAAAATTCGCTAGAATTGGTGCTACGACAAAAGTACACTAACAAAAATTTAGAAATGAGACACTTAAAGACAATGATATGGCGAAAGGATCCCCATTCCGAGAGGACAGATACGTAACCACCATCACATGCCCAGGCTTCACCAGGTTGAAAAACTTTTTCGAATGATGGTTGCTTGGTAAGATGATGTGGATGAGGAAAGCGTTTTTTATGTAAAGTACAATCCACACAGAACTTACGGTAGGGTACATCTGAAGGATGATGTCCCGGACTGGCAATAACCTGAACAGCTTTTATAGCTTTGGAAAAACTGGAATGATGTATATTGTGAAAATTGGTAGCACGTCGCTGAGCATCTCGAAACGCGAGGGTGCCTCTGGCATGAACTTTTCTGTCAAAGGGTGCATGTTTCTCATGTAACTGTCTTGGAGTTATGAGAGGAATATGGTTGGTTTTTGTAGGAGATGATATATCTGCGGATGGAGTGTTAGAGAGGAAGATGTGAGCCACGGAATCGAGATGAAATAGTGGAAGTTCGTGGTTAGAAGCGAGATTATCTCAACATGGAAAGATTTTATTAGAGATGTGTAACATTCATTGTAATGGAACTCTTGTGTAATATTAAGGATGTGTCAGCAGGAAAGATGTTTGTGCTTTTGTGTGTGAAAAGGTTGACCTGTAGTTGTTGGTTAGAGAGGCGTGATCAGGGTAAAAGGATGGTGATAACGTTAATTTACGCAAGTCATAGACAATCCGACACAAATGTTTATAGATTACATGATAGGTTCCAGCCGGAATAGCATTAGCGATTATGTCACAGCATAGGTCCGGGGACAAAGACAGAAGAAAATTAATTTGGTACGCTGTGAAATTATTGGCGCGTGCCAATTCGCGAGTTGAGTAATGTCGAATGCGATCGAGCCGTGGATCGTAAAGGATCATGTTAGCAAACCCACGAATAGTAGGAGTTGGGGTGTATATAGAATGAACTTTGGCGCCCATCTTCCTATCGCTGGATGTGATGAAGCCAAGGTATCTGCTTTGAGACAGATGCATGTCACTTAAAGCAAAAATTTTATCGATGAACTCGAGACGATTTTCCTGAGGGTAAAAAATGAAAGAATCGTGAAGCACAGGTGAAGTGTAGGAAACCAATGTTTGTACTAGACGACGCGTGTCTTGATTTTCATTATGATGGTGATAAGCTTGGCATAACCAAAGAAAACCGGTAACAGGAGTAAGAGAAGTAGTCTTATCGATTCCTGTATCATGTGTTTGGAAGATGTAGGTTTCGCCAAATGCATTTATGTGTGCCTGGTATTTAGAAGAAGAGTTAGAAACTATGATGTCTCCACCTGTGTGTCTTCCACCAGTGATGTAAATGATGGAGGAAGTAGAAGATTTATTTAAGAATAACCTGTGAGATGGTTGGTTAGATTCGATAGTTGTAATACGAAAGGACACAGGTAATGTGGTAGAGTTTGGGAACAAGCGTCCCATAATATTATAGAGGAGCACAAAAGCCTTGAGTTCAATAGGAGAGCTCATACAAGAGAGGGGCTTTCTTGAATTCGTTAAGAATCCTAAGCGAAAGTTAGAAATGCCCTCCATTTCATCTTGACTTGGATGTTCGACTGTTTTGTTTGAGTGCAGACGAAGAAACAACATGGTTAAAGTTTCGAGCTCAGTAACTGTTAAGCGAACGGATCCTGTGCGACTGAAATTGCTGTAAGTTTTGGGTATGGACACAAATGGCATGTCAGAGAAAACCTGCGTCCAAGGTTCGTCGACAATTAACTTGCGACTGATGGAGTTAGCGTGATCTGCAATGTCCAGGAAGGAAGTGACTCGTTTATTAGGCCAGGAAAGCAAATCTAGATGGCCGGTATTATATTTGCGAGCAACAAGGATCCATCTTTCTCTGGCTTGATAATCTCCACACAAGTAACATGGAAATCGATCACATATATCCACCGTATAGTTCATCGTAGAGAAGATGAGATTAGCAACTCGTATATGATCTTCATACGATGCAGAGTGTGGTGGCGTCATCTCCATAAAAAGAATGAGGGGCTTTAAAAGCTCAAGTACACTTAGAGCACTTGGAAACAAGGAGTCGTCCATATCGCGCTCGAAAGTTGAAATGGATCTCCCGTTGATTATGTTGCGATTGGTGCATGGAGATGTCAATTCCACTATATCAGTATAATATCTTGCACGTTCAGTGTCCGATGCTCGATGTAGATATGTAAGGAACTTGGGTAGTGACGGGAAAACTTCGATGGAATTACCAAAACGTCTTCGTAGCATATGCGTAAGATTTTCGTCGCTCTCAACAAGAACTTTAACGTTGATGTTGATTTGCAAGTCATTGGAAGCGCAAGCCAAGAAGGCAGGAGTGGACATCCCGGAGCAAAGTAGAGTTACAGTAGGTGTTCGTGAACTTGGAGACGTAGTTACCGTATGGAGCAAGCGTGTAGTAACCTTGCGTCATACAGGAGGTGAGAAATGCTTGCGTATGTAAGGCAACTGCGAATGCATTGACTCCAAGATGGTTTTGAGCCACGGGACGTAAATTACACGTTCCAGAAGGTTGGAGTATAGCTTAAGCATTTCGCGTTGTTCGTTAAAAGCACTTAGTCTGAACTGTAAGGAGCGAAGTTCCATTTTCCGAGCTTTAGCTTGTTGTAGCGAATAAATTGGGAGAGTAGGTAATAAGTTGTTTAATCTAAACAAAGTAATCTTGACATTGTCGTCAATTTTACTCTGGATAGATGATTGTCCTTTAAACTCAACCCCGTAAAGGTGTATACCAAGTTTATCTTCTCCCCATTGAGTCATGCTGATGATGTGCAGATCAGGATCGTTATGTTCGTTTTGCTTGGGTAGGAAAAGTGCAACATCTAGCTTTACGTATCCCACGTTCGGATGCTTTGAGAGAGCGGGAATGACGGTTCTTATTATCATGGCATGAGTGATACTTTGAGTATCAGTAGCCGTCTGGATAGCGGGTGACAAGGACTCGGGTAGTTTAACGATATGTATTGGATCAGCGTAACGTTTAAAGTTAATCACATGTTGAGAGGCACACGTATCAGCATATCCTGGCGTAGTCATTAGCGGTAAATTGTACTCATTGTACAATTTAAGCATTGTTGCATAACAGGCATGTGTAGAGCTTTGACCAAACACATACTGTGTCATGAAACTTTGCGTTTGTTCGGAAGGTACTACGACAAGTGTAAAACCATTGTTTAATTTCGGTAGCAACACAGGGGGATCTGTACCATCCTCATTTTCTTCGTTAGGTTGGTTATTGGGGAGCTCGGAGTGCGAAGAAGTTTCCCGAGCTTGACGACGAACGATGGCATTCTGGGCTTTAGCATTTATGTGCTGCAGTAGCGGTTGAGGAATGTTATCGATTTCATCATCTTTGATAGATAGAAAAGTATGATACGTCTGTTATGTTTCAGCAGTCCCCCTCTGCTCCGCATCACTGGGAGACGCTGCAGGAGAGGAAATTTCGGCTTGATACTTTTCTTCTATAACATGAGATTCTTTATTGGCTTCTAAGAGGCTCGAGATGGTGTTGGACATCGTATCAACTCGTGATAAGTATAGATGAACTTGAGTAGCTTCATCAGGATCTAGAGACTGTGTCGAAGCTTGGGAAGCGGTTGTCCAAAGGGTACTCAGTAAGCTCTTCATTTCCTCCTGTACCATTTTAGAGTCGGTAGAAGGATTGGGATTCGCTTCCTGTAATTTACCAAACAGGTGGCGAAGACGGTCAACTTGATAAGTAGCCCTGTCCATGAGTGACATATTGGAGCGTGAGTTGCGGTTAGAGGACTGTGAGTAGACAGGACGGTCGAAACTGGTGCCTTTGACATTATAATTTGAAGGTGGACGATAGTAGGACGTATCACGAGGTGAAATTGTCGATGCTTTATCTTTTGCATTACGAAGCTTACGAGCGTTAAAACCAGACTGTCCAGCAACAGTAGCTAACAATGAGTAAGCATTGTTTAGAGAATCATGAGATTGATGAATAGTATCCATCAATAATACCTTAGGTGGCTTGGTAGCGGTAGTACCAGGGATATATGGAATCCATGATGCGGGTTTATCCAAGCGTCGGTTAGATGAAAACTTTGTCTCATTATATATCTTTAACAAGAACTCCAATAACGGACGAACATCGTTGGGATCAACTAGCTTTAAAATTTCAGGATCGTGAGTCGAGTTGTTAGCAGAGCGTGTCTCATGAAGTTTGCACCATTCCAATAAAGACTGAGAATAGCGTTCGTGATCAGAGGGATTAGCATATAGACGATAGATCTCCTCGTGAGCTTTAAGTGCGATTATGGAATCATTAAATTGAATTGATGCTTCGTCATGGTTTAATTGATTTGCCTGAGTTTGGAAAGCAAGGAGTTGTTCGACAAATACATGAGCATACCAATTAACATTTAAGGACATTCGATTAAACTGAGATTTAAGTTCAGTGACATCTGTACAAGATACTGTTTCATAGTAATGATAAGCTAAACGCGTTACTGCACGTAATTTATTAGGGTGTGCAGTAAACGAACAAATCTTCTTTAACTGCGGCCACATGGCGAGGGCAGGGCGTTCTTGAGATTCTAGGTTGAAGAACGTGTACAGGAAACCGGCGTAAGTTTCGCAATGTTTAATCCAATCGGCATTAGAGAGACCTGTGAAGGATATGTTGGTTAGAGATGAGTCATACACAACTGATTTAGGGAATCGGGTATCTAATAAAGTGAGGACACGCTTGACATCCTCATTTAATTCGGGTCGAAAAAAATTATACGACTCTTAATAGAAAAGTCGTTCGAGATCATTGCGTGCATCAACTGATAGTTGATGGGTAGAGTTAACGTGCCAAGTCTTGAGATGAGCAGGCAAGGCATCTTCATTGGGTAACTGTAATTCATTAATCTTTTCAGCTTTCCATTGAGCGAAAATGATATCAACTTCGTGTTCGAGAAGTTGGTCATATTCTGGGGCATTTCGTGTATATGAGTCATAGGAATCATATATGAACGACGCATCCGCATATGGGCTTTTCATTGCCTGCGAAGCATCTCAATTTGTAAACTCACCTTGGTCGAATTGTCTTGGAAGCGTAATCCACCGTTGAGTTTATCAACGAGGATTTGTTCCTGCTTATAAATATCCGTGGTGGATATTGGTTTTGGTTTTGACATAGTCGTGACCTATTGAAAATGAGTTATAGGAAGGATAAAAGAAGTTGACATGTTTGAATGAAGGGCTTCTAACATGCGGAGGAATATGTACAGTTCGCTATTTTAAGCGTGAGCTTATATACAGGACCAAACAAATCATTATGCCATTTAAGCTTGATACTTTTGAGACTGAAGAATGTATTAATTCTCGAGCAGTCAGTCTTTTGTCGGGGAATAGAAGGAAAAAACCCGTACAAGTTTCCGCGGCTTGTGTAGGAAAAATTTTAATTTTATTGGCTATGCGAGTGCATAAGACCAGTGGCCGACCCAACTCGGTCACAAACCAAATTAACTGGTGGTCAAATACCGTCACACAACAAATATGTACAGTAGACCACCGCCATACCCATTGTCGCATTGTACTCGTAATCAGGCGCAAACTGATCACTCCATTATACGCACAACACAGTTGGGCTGACACACCTGCGCATCTGGGCCCATAACCTGGAGAGATTTGACCCTCTCCGGGTACATGGTAGAGACTACGTGCAGTCTTAGGCGCGTACAGACCATTCCGCTTGTCACATGCTACTACACAAGGTAGGGACTTAGGCCCTAACTCCTTAAGGACATTAAGTCCCATAGAAGCGTTTACACTGACAACGAGGAACGAAGCCTCTGTTAATTAAACAGAAAACACCGTACCTAACGGTACGCACCTGGAGACCTACTCCATGTTGGAAGAGAGCTTCAGACTGTATTCCGCATAGTCATGAATTAGTAATTGCGGAAGGGTAAGGAAGGAAAGAGGGAAAGCCGTAATGCGGAGAGAAAACCCTCTAGTGGAGATAGGTGTGAAAGGAGTGAGATGTTCCAGTGTCGTACACGTAATAGTGTAGCTCTCTGGAGACCCCGACTAGGTCCCGCATACTTATCTCCGCCCGTCAGGCACATCCCTCATACCCCACAAAACCACCCACATCCTTCATGCGCCACACACACACCCCCCTCTTAGCAGTCGACCTTTAAAGACAAACAGACAAACAGCTGTCGATTAGTAGTTAAGAAAAAGGAGAAGGACGACTGCTAGGAGGGTTTGGGTTCCAGGAGAACGGGCACGCACACGACACGTGCTTCTAACTAACTAACTTCAGACCTCTCCCGAGCATGGGAGCCAGGCCGGACCGACAGGAGCCAGTCCGGAATCACGGGCCTGTAGACGAGGAGCGCCGAAAGGTCGGTCGGCGGAGAGTGACCATCAAGCTTGTCGCCATGCGGCGAGGAGGCGCACACGACACGTGCTTCAACAAAAAGGAACAAAAGGAACAAGTTCGGGCGGTCAAAACAACAAGAAGGCCACCACCACCACCACCACCCGAGGAGGAAATTGTTAGTCTGGCAACATCCCTTTTAGACCTCGGACGCGTCGGGCTGGATGGCGACGACGGGGGCCGCTTGCTGCTCCTGCTTCCCTGGGGAGAGAGCGGCGGCCGCCGGCAGCGCCGATGCCGTCGCCTGAAGCTGGGCGAGAATGGCGGCGACGAGCTTGCGGTAGCGCGTGACCTTGGGGTCTTTGCGGATTGAGGCGACGAGGTTCTGGTCTGCGCACTGGATCGGGAAGCACTCGTGAATCGAGGCGACGCCGAGCGACAGCGATAGCGTCGACCGCATGCGCGGGCAGCAGTTGTTGCCACAAAACGTCCCGAAACAGAGGCGCGGCCAAAAGGCGTCGCGGCCAGCAAGCGTCGTGTCACACTCGCTGCCGACGACGTCCGATATCGGCGCCCAAAAAATCTCAAAGTTCTGTTTCTTGAGGCAGTCGGCGAAACACCACGGCGCGTTGCTCGATTCGTTGAACGCGTAGACCGACTTGTTGGTAAGGACGATGGTCGCCGAATTGAAGAGGGGACGGAAGCCGCAGTAGCAGGCGAGGGCGATGCCGGGGTACATCGTGCAGTCGTTCGAGCACAGGCTCCCCTCGGGACCGAGGTTCTCGTATATTTTCCCCACGTAGCGCGCGAGGACGACTTCGCCGTCGAGGAGCGGCAGTACTTGTTTTTCTATCTTCGAGAGCTCCTCGGTCGGCTCCGCCTTGGTGTCATCGTCGGTCACGATCTTCCGGACGGCGCCGGGGTCCAACGTCACGGTACCCCGGTTGGCGGGGGAGCTCACGATTTTGAGGAGGTTGATGCGCTTGAGCATTCGCGACTCCCCCGTAAGCACCTCGTCGGGTCCCAAAACTCCGAGCTTGACGTCGAAGGTGAGGCGGATCGCCCCGGCATCCGTGAGAACCTCGCCGGTGACGGTCTGTTTGGAGACCCGCGATATGATCCCGTTGCGGACGTAGCCCGGGATGAGCGACCGCACCGAGAGCGCCTTTTTCGTCGGAAACAGGCACATGAGTGCCGACGGGCAGCACATGGACCAGCACGAGTCGTCTCGCGACACCTCGATCTTGACGAGGCGGTGCGTCGTGAGGATCACGCCCGTGCGGTGCGCCCGCTTCATCCGGAGCTTGAGGATGTAGGTGATGCCCCACGGAAACGTGAACGGAAAGGTCACCACGTAGAGGACGAACATGATCTTGTCGAAGAGTGTGATGATATACATGTTGGACGCGCAGGCGAGGAATTTTTCTCCGGGCGCGAGCGCAACGAGCTCTGACGGGGCGCGGCACGCGTCCTCCGAGACGACGTCCAGGTCGCCGTACGCGTAGGGCTTTGTCGCGTCGGGAAGCACCGCGCCTGCCTCGGGAGCCTCCTGCCACACGGGCGCCCGCCCTTGGAGGCTCCAGGCACAGATCTCGCGGTTGATGTCCGCGAGAGACTCGTAGGCGTCCTTGCACGTCGGATGCTCGTAGTCGCGATCCGTGTCCGACCGCTTCGACGCGACGATGTCGACGTAGCTCATGTTGACCCCGACGAGGCTTCCGAGCAACGCCTTGGCATTCCCAAAAATGCCGGCGGATTCTATCATCTGTCCCAAGCTGAAGAACGACCTGACGCGCTCCGAGTATCGCGCCGCCGGACCCGTCTCGAAGCAACGCGTCTCTGCCGCGTCTTCGGAGAACGTCGAAAAATTCACGCGCACGGCAGCATCGTAGGTCTCGGCGCAGCAGCAGCAGCCCAGCAAAAATGGCATTTGCTTGGCCGTGAAGAGCTCGACGTCCCGGATCTGCGCGATCGTGTAAGCGACCGTCTTGGTTCGTGTCGAGTACTTGACCGGAGGCGCGCAGTAGTATCGCGCGCACTTGCACAACAACTTGCACAAGCACAAAAACGAGGTGCCGCCGCCGAGGCGTTCTTGGACCACCTCGGTGTGCCAGACAAGGAGCCGGCCCGACGACGTGACCACCATGCGTCCGCGCACCATCTCGATTGTCTTAGGGACGCAGCATTTTTTCTCGTAGCACCACTGCGTGATGTAGTAGACGCAATAAAAGATTCCGAACGAGGTACACGTCAGGAACCAAAACAGCCAGACCGGGATGCGGCCGACGGGAAAGAACACGTCGAATTGCTTGAGAATCGTCTCGCCTGGCAAGAGGTCTGGACCGAGAGCTTCATCAGGTTTGATGTCATTGTGTTCGACAGCTTCCGCAATGCACGAGTACGTCTCCTTGATCGCGCGCTGGCACTTGCTGCCCGCTTCCACGTCCGCGTGGACCTGAGCCATGACGGCGTTGTTGCTTTCGGCCTTTTCTTGTTACAAAAACGACGACGAACGCGTTATTATTATTATCCTACGAAAGAAGGTATCCTCCGCCTCGGAAAACCGCCGCCGAAATAATTTATCAATTCATCCAGGAGATATCTTTTTCTTGCGTCAGGTTAACTATTATCGTTAATTTTGGGTTTCGGATCCCACAACAAGAAAACGGTTGTTGTTGTTCAATAATAATTCTCATCATCATCAGATGAAGTTTGCTTCTATCGACGAAAACATCTGGCGGCGACACGTGCACTTTTCCTGGGTCCAGGGAATGCGAGCAGCACGTGGGCAGACCAGCAACGCGAGTGGATCCCTTCCTTCCTTCCTTCCTTCCTTCCTTCCTTCCTTCCATTGGCGAATAATATTGTATTCGAATTTGGCATAGGGAGTAGGTCACAATGAATGACACACCGCCAGGTGGGTGGGTGCCATGGGGCGGGCAAGCGCCGATCGACGAAGGCGTGAGCGCGACCGAGACTTTACTACTCAGACGAGCGGGCTAATATCACGGTTTAAAGAAAAACACGCACGTGTCGAGCGAGCCGAAGATCCCGCAGTTGTGTGCTGTGGTGGTGATAGAGCGATGGTGGTGTAGAGGCCGAACGGCAAAAAAAAAAACGACGACGATCGTGGAGTTTGAGTGTGATGCGACCTAGGATATGCGTGTCCGTCTTTCCTGGAGGCGCGTCATGGCGTGCGATGGTCTGGAGAAAGTGCACGTCTTGGGAAATTCCGCGTTGCTTATGAAATCCAGCATGTTGGTGTCCATCGGCAGATCGACGATGCGCGTGCCATTCAACGACACGAGCACGCTCGCCGGGACGACGCCGAGCGAGAGGGCGGGCTCGTCGACGGTGAAGACCACCGGAATCACGACGTCCGCGTAAACGGCAAAGGCAATCCCGAGCCTACCCCACTCCTCGAAAGATACCGTGTACTCGGCGGGGAGTATCGGGAGAAAGGCATTGAGATAGCAAGCCAACCAACTAGCGATGCTGGCCTTGCGCTTCACCTTGACCGTCCAACGGCGCGCGTCGCTGGCGATGACGAGCGCGTTGGCATGGCTCGAGAATTTGAGGCCGGGCTCATCCCAGGGGATCGTCGCTTGCGCGCGGACGAGCTTTTGTTTGCCGCAATGGAGGCCGTCGGGACTCCCCCACAAGACCCCAGCCGTGTTCAAGTCCTCGACCTGTGCAGCAGCAGGTCTTGCGGCGACGACGACGATGCTCGTTGCATCGATGCCATGTCGAATGATATCGGCCACGAGGGAGAAGGAGCTCGCTGTGGCCGTCTCACGAGTCGGCCTTACTTTCGGCGCACTCGAGGACGACGCTTGTTTGGATGCCTCTTGGGCCGACGCGCCAGCGCCCATTATGGGTTCAAACCAGAGTAGGTTGTAGGAGCCGTTGAGTGTTGACTTCGCGTCGTAGAAGTGCTGTCCCTAAACCCTCGTAAAGGAGTGCACCACACAATCACAACGTGGTGCTTGTTGTTTAATGGTGGTGCTCGGATGTGGCGCCAGTGGATAATCGTCGCGGTCCGTCTCGCAATGGTCATTGGGCGGGGCTCGACCACCGAGCTCGAGGCGTGGGTGTCGGCGCACGTCCGAAGTAGCTGCGAGCTCGGTCTCAGCTCGTCGTTAGACCTGCGTCTCGTGCTGCGGCCCGGGGAGGTGCTGCGCGAGGCGTCGCAGATCGACGAGGCTCTCGAGGGTCGGCCCGCCCTCTGCCACATCCGGTTGCCGGCGGCCCCGCGGACCCCGAGCCGCCACAGCATGCTGTCGTTCGCGACGAGCGCGTCGTATCTCGCCCAATCGCAGCGCAAGAAAATTACGCTCTTGAGCGCCCTCGCGAGCCGCGCGCGATGGGCGAACGACTACGGCATGCCGTACTTCATTTGGATCGGCACGCTCAACTCGCGGCCGCCGAAGGAGTCGATGGCGTGGTGCAACGAGAAAGGCAAGGAATCGGGTCACGTGATCAAAGTTCTGGCGTTGCTCGCGATGCTCGAGCTGCGCGTCGCCGAGCGGCGGCGGTTCGACGTGGTCATGTACGCAGACATGGACACGATGCCGGTTCGGCGCGACGTGGCCCTCGACGCCTACTTGTCGCTCGCGCCCGAAGCCAACGTAATCGCCTCGTCGAATCCTCGAAACGCGATAATCATGAACAGCGGCGTCTTCTTTCTCCGCAACACTCGGTGGTCGCGCCATTTTCTCGAGGGCTGGTGGCACCGTCGGTGCGGCTACAAGGATCAGCTCTCGTTGTGGTCGACGCTCTTTTCCTTGTGGGCAGACCACGGGTTCCCGCAGTTCTCGGCGAGGCCCGAGCTCTTCCACAATTACACCGTGGCCAGAGACTACGCTCTGCGCGCGCTCGTCGACATTCGAAACGCGACGTGGCCCGCGCTCCGCGACGACCGCTGGCCCTGCGAAGGCCGCTGTGGCCGAATTCTCTCAGCGCACCAGTGCATCATCGAGCCGCTGCGGTTGCGCGAAGTTCTGCTGCTGCCGGTCGCGCCGTTCGCCGACGCCGCCGGGCGCCTCCTGCCCGCGCTCCAGGGCACGGGCTCCTACGGGCTCTTGTGCCACGGCGCATGCGGCAACCTCTCTCACCTCAGGGAATCCCCGGTGGGGTGCTATCGCGTCATCCGCGACATCCGCGTGCGCGACGCTCGGGCACCGCCCTCTACGCAATGCGCCGAATGCCCCGACGCGAGCTGCGCGCGCTGCGGATATTGCGACGTCGCCTACGGCCACCAAAGGCCGAATGTGGCCACCGCACGCTTCGCCGACATCGACTCGTGCGTGGCCGCCTGGCCCCACACCAAGATTATCGGGGTTGGCTGGTTAAAAACGGGTCTTTCGAGCCTACGCGAGATATTTCGACGCGCGAGCCTTTTTCCCGTCTGCTCCGTCAAGAAGCTCGCCAACATAGACGGCTGCAAGAGCGTCACCACCACGCGGCTCGGTTGGGAGATAGACTTCGTACGCCAGGCCAAGCAAATCTATCCCCGAGCGAAGTTTATCCTCACGACCCGCGATTCCGCAAAATGGAACGCGTCGATTTCCGACTGGTTCGCACACCCCCAAATCCGGCGCAACGCGGTATCTCACACCGTACCTCACGCACCCGGCACCATCGAGCTCGTCGAGGCCTACCACCGATACAACGATGACGTCCGCGAATTGTTCTCGAGCGAACCGGATCGCTTCCTAGAGGTCGATATCGAGAGTCCGCAAAAGTCGACGGCCGCAATCTGCGACTTCGTCGACCCGGCAATTTCTCGGACCGTACCTCAGTGCGCCTGGCCCTTTCCGCACAAGGGAGCGAACTGCAGACTCCACGGTCATGGTCTCGGTAGGCGCGGCGCCGAGTGTGCTACTATCTGAACACACGGACTGTGCGGGTTGCGTGCGCTTTGCGAGTGCTTGGCCTTTGTGGTCGGTCGGTCGGTCGGTCGGTCGGTCGGTCGTCTTGAGCGTCTCCGCACACATTGGAAAGCTGGATGACCAAGGCAGCACAGCGGTGATGAAGGCGGCAACCGTCGATATGATATGTTATTTTGGCGATGATGCTGCTGGGATGTTCGGATTTTTGATGTGTCCGTTGACTTCTTCTTGAAGCCCGAAGAAACTAATAATAATGAGTTTTCGCGTGTTTGACACACACGGTCCTCTCTTCGCCTGCACCCCGACTAGGTCCCGCGTACTTATCTCCGCCCGTCAGGCACATCCCTCATATCCCACAAACCCACCCACATCCTTCATGCTCCCCACACACACCCCCCTCTTAGCAGTCGACATTTAAAGACACACACAGGCACAAAGAAGGCTTGATCTCGCAACAACAAGGATGAGTTCGCAGGAAGTCACAAAGTTCCTCGCAGGCAACGTGACCTACACGTCGTGCAGTGGCATTGTCGAGCGCGGCCCAAGCATCGCGCAGAGCATGGGCTACGGCACGTACGGAACGGGTATTGTGAAAGGGTCTCTCGCAGCCGAAGGGATGCGCATCGAGGCCAAAGCCAACGGCGGTGGCGTGCCCGCGATGAAGAAGAGCGGTGTTACTGCGTCGCTCCAGAGTATTGGCGACACTGGTCGAATCAAACCTGCCGCCGCCAAATCGCTCAACAAGGCGCTCGTGCGCAGTGGCATCAAGCGAACGACCAAAAAGTAGGTACTGAAGAAGGGAGACTTCGTATTTGTGGTGTGCTGTGCGGACCACCAGCCCCGTCACGAATTTGCTCGAGGCCCTCACACGCATTGATTGATTGACTGATTGTGCAAACAAAACATCGGAGTTGATTGATAACCTTTCTTCCCCATACAAGGTCGTTCTATTGCACCTTGCTCCTCAGGGCGGGTGCATATCGCGGAGCACCTTGCTTGATGCACGCATCTCCCCTGATTCCCCAATAAGAGATGGGCACATCCTCTCTCCTGGGCAGGCAGGCAGGCAGGCAGGCAGGCGGGCGGGCGGGCATCTGTCTCTCTCTCTCTCTCTACTCTCTCTGTCTGTCTGTCTCTCTGTCTAAGGACCAGTTGTTGTCCTTTAGTTCACAACAATGTACATAGGTCAGAAGGATTTGTGGGTCGGTTGAGGAAGGTCGTTGACGTCGAGGCGCCAGGGAGTGTGGCGGCGGAGTTCGTCGATGAAGGGCTTTGAGGCGTCGCCGGCCGGCTTTTCGAGAAGCGGGCGGTCCTCCAAGGCAAGCTCCCCGAGGTAGAATTCCTTGAGGTACAAGAAGGACTGGCGGCTGACGTGGTAGAGCTCGAACATGACCGCGCAGTCGCAGTCGAGGGCTTGGTCGGGGATGATCCTGTCGCCGCCCGGGTGCTCGGGGAGCCAGCGGGTGATGTCGAGGACCATGTAATCGAGGACGAGGAGGGTCTCGGAGCGGGGCGTCGAGCGTCCGCCGAGGGCGTTTCGGGCTTTGACCTCGTCGAGGCGGATGGGCACGCGACTCACCCTCTCCTCGAAGGAGCCCAAGACCTGGCGGCAGCGGTCTCGCAACCCAGAAATTCCCAGAATTTCGGCAGCTCTCAAGAGATCTGGGGCGAGCAAAGGATCGAACTTGAAGACTTGGGTCGGTCGACGCTCGGCGTGCTCGAGGTAGAGCAAAACGCGGTCGAAGGTGCAGCAGTCGAGCGGCACGGAGCAAGAGGTCGTTTCGTCGTACTTCCCCTTACCGGCTTGAGCGACGCGGGTGAGCGAAACGCACGGCCGCAAAAGGGCTCGGCGGACCGGAAATATCTCGTCGTCCTCGTCGCATCTCACCTCGACGCGGTCGGCCTTTTGCTCGGGGGGAGGGATCTCGGGGTTGTTAGAAAGGTCGAGCAATCTGGCGTCGTCCGAAACTACGAACGTCTCGGTCGTCGCGAGCACTAGACCCCTGTACTCGTCGTCATCATCATCTGCGACGGAGCGAAGCTCTCGGACGCGAGCGACAATATCGCGGCCGTCCACCCGAACCACAAACACTTCCGAGAGCGTTACGAGACAATCGAAAGTATGACGCGCGAGCGTCGACGCGAGTCGGACGCCGTCGACGCGAGCCGCGGGCCCTTGCCTCGGCCGCGCTTCGAATACCACAAGATCTAAGGGCGGGTCCGGCCGGATCTCGACATCGGTCGCGCCGATGGCGGCTTCGCGGCAGTCCATCGCCACGTGGCGCCCTCGATAAAGCGTCCACTCGACGTCTTGGTCCACGCAGACCCTCGAGTTGAGGCGCTGCGCCTCGTTCAGCGCGATCGCCCCCGCCTCGACCTCCCCCGTCCGCGCGACGACCACCGCGGCAGGGTGTTCGTGCGCGTGCAGTCGCACCCCCTCGCGCGCCGCGATCGCGGCCAGTTTTGGGGGAAGCGAGGCTAAAGCGACGCGACCGCAATTTTCGCCGTCGCGGGCGTCGACAACGCGCAGCCTCACTTTCTCGTCTCCCTGCGCCGTCGCATGGGAGGACGGCAGCTGGAACTCGACGATGTGACCCTTGCGAATCTCCTTCGCCTGCTGATTCTGCGTCCCCCTCCGCCACGCCATCAACTCCTCGATTTTAATCCTTACCCTTGCTGGTTGGTCCCTTCTTGGTCAACCAACCAAGGGTTTTTATTTAGGCTCGGGTAGACAGACAGACAGACACGCGGCGACAACAATCAATATATATATCCCCTCCGGCGCGCCTTCCGCAACAATAAATGTCGTCTCTACCGCCGCCGCCGCCGCCGCCGCCGCGAGGTCTGGTCCGTCCGATTAATTAACTCTCTCGAAAGGCGAAACATCATGATCATCATCATAATGCACAAAGAAACGAAAACGACGAGGCGAGGCACCTTTAGAAGAAGAAGAAGAAGGAGGAGGAGGAGGTCACGGGGGAAAAAAAAAACAACGGGGAGAAGAAGTGAGCAACGAAACTTTGAGGGGATCCAGACTGGCCTACAATTCTTAATCGGTGACGGGCGGCGGGCGGAGGACGCAGCAGCAGCCGACACAGCCCCAGATACCTGGGGGAAAGAAAAAAAAAAAAAATCATCAGCTCCGAACGGAAAAGGAAACGCACTTATGATGAGGAAGAGGATGAGGACCGTGGAGGCTTGGATGACGAAGATGGAGGCGGCGACGCAGGCGAAGGCGAGGAGGCCGCCGGTCCACGCGAGGATTTTGTGCTGGCGGCGCGTGCAGCCGGTCATTCTCGGCTCGGGGGCCGCCAAGAATTCCTCGACGAGGGCGAAGTTGTCGTCGGCGTCGTATTCCTTGACAGTCTTGATGAAAACCGACTCGAGGGAGGGCTGGGAGATGGAGTAGTCCGTGATGGATAAGGATTTTTTATTTCTCTCGAGGTGTTCGAAGGCCGCGCCGAGGCGCATCGCATCTCTCCCGACCTCGAAGACGAGGACGCCGCCCGTCGTGGAGGTGAGGGCGGCTTTCTTGCCGAAGAGGCCGTCGACGAGAGATTTGACGGCGTCGCGCTGCTTTGGGGGCACCGAGACGGACAGTTCGTAATTTTTTCCGAGGGAGTTTTTGAGATGCTGGATGGTGCCGAGGCAGCGGAGCTTGCCCTTGACCATGATGCCAACGCGGTCGCAGAGAGCCTCGACTTCCTCCATCAAATGCGAGGTGAGGACGACGGCGCGGGCGTCCATCGTGGCTCTCAAGACGTTCCAGAGGTTGCGTCTCGAGACGGGGTCCAAGCCGGCCGAGGGTTCGTCGAGGAGGACGAGGCCGGGGTCGCCGACAATCGCGATCGCGACGCAGAGCTTGCGCTTCATGCCGCCGCTGAGCCTCGAGGCGAGCTTGAACGCGTGCGGGCGGAGCTCGAGTTGGTCGAGGGCAGCCTCGACGAGGCGGGAGGCCTCGGGTCCCGGGACGCCGCGGAGCTGGGCGAAGAACTTGAGGTGGTCGGCGCAGGTCAGGTAGTCCCACAACGTGTTTTGCTGGGAGACGACGCCGAGGACCTTGGAGGCCTCCTCGAAGTCGTCGAGGACGCTGTGGCAGTCGATCCAGACGTCTCCCGCCGTAGGGGCGGCGGCGCGGAGGATCATGTTGAGGGTCGTCGACTTGCCCGCGCCGTTGGCGCCGAGGAGGCCAAAGACCTCGCCGCGCGAGACCCGGAAGGAGCAGTCGTGCACGGCGCAGGTGTCGGTCTTGGTCGGGTCGGGGGCCGGGTAGACCTTGCGAAGGTGCCTGACGACGAGCGCGTAGGCGGGAAAGCCCGTTTCGGCCTCGACGAAGTCGTCGGGGGTCGTCATCGCGACGACGGCGTCGCGCTCGGCGCGGACGTCGTCGTCGCCGTCGGCGGCGTCGATCACGGCCTGCGTCGGGTCGACGCGTTCGAGGGGAAGCAACTTCCGGAGGTCCTGGCCGTAGAAGAAGGCGCAAAACGCGCAGAACTCGGCGGCGACGAGAACCATGATGACGTAGAATCGAGGGCAGTATTTTTGGGGGAGGGGGATCGAGTTGGCGATGTTGTAGAAGCCGATCCAGAAGGCTCCCTGGGGGCTCAAGAGCGTCAGAAGCCACAGCAATACCCCCTGGATCTGGTCGTAGTCGAATTCGCGATAATACGAGTGGATCACGAGGTACGCGAGGAGACCGATGATTTGGGGAGCTAGAAGCTGGGCGAGCTGGATGCCCGGGACCGTCACGACGCAGCGCTTGGCCGACTCGAAGGCGAAGGCGATCGCGTAGGAGTAGGCAATAATGTAGCCGCCAAACTCGAGCACGAAGTAAAAAATCCCGGCATTCTCGAGCCACCTCGTCATCCCCGCCGAGAGGGCGGCGATCCAGTACGATACGGCGACCACAAGAAAGAGCGCGTAGTCGCCCAAGAAAGATCCGAGCCAGTAGGCCCGGACCTCGCAGCCCGTGACGCTCAGGAGCGTGCGGAGTTGGCGCTCGCGCTCGAGAACGACGTGCTCGGCGACGAGCGCCGGGTAGATCAGCCACGACCCCGCGCATATCGCGGCCGTGATTTCGTCGTTGAGCTTGTCGTTGTCGGTGATGACTTGGTACGAGTTGAGCGCGAAGGCGGCCGCCACGCCCGCGATCGGGAGGAAGAGGAGCGCGACCGTCTTGAAGTCGCGGATCGCGACCCTCAACCTCTTCTCGGCGACGCCCGCGACCTGCGTGGCCGCGCTCGCGTAGAACTTCCTGCCGCCGCCGATGCGGAGATCCTGCTGCGAATCGCGGCTGGTCGTGGTAGGTGCGACCGTCTCGTCGGCCCCGACCTCCAAAAACACCTCCTCTAGAGTGGTCACGGTGAGGCCGTAGCTCGAGATTCCGAGTTCTGATTTGCGCGCGTCGAGGGCCGCGAAAAGCAGAGGATACTTAGATTCCGATTCGCGCGGAAGCGTCGCCACGACCTGCCGGTGCTGCGCCCCGAGGCGGCGGCGAGACTTAGAGAAAGAACCTTCTCTTTCTAATTCAGAATCGGCGACGCGGCGCGCGCCGGGGACCGTTTTTTCTAATAGCGAATCCAGAGCCGCGACGTCGATAGACGTCGCCTCGCCGAGCGCCGCGGCAGACCCCGTCGCGGCCGCGCAGACGATGCGGTACCCCGCCCCAAAATGGCTCTTCAGAAACGCCGAGGTCCCGAGGCACCGGAGCTTGCCGTGGGCCATGATGCCGATCCTGTCTCCGAGGACGTCCGCCTCGTCCATGTAGTGGGTGGTTAAGAGCACGGTCCTTCCGGGTTTGGAGGCGGCGAGGAGGTCCCAGAGCTCGCGGCGTGCCAACGCGTCCATCCCCGCCGTCGGCTCGTCGAGGAGACAGAATTTTGATCGGCCGCAAAGCGCGACGGCCGTCGACAGCTTGCGGCGCATGCCGCCGCTGAGCTCGTGCGCTCGGTGAGAAGCGCGGTGAGACAGGTGGAAACACCCCAACAGCTCTTCGGCCTCCGCGGCGGCGTCCTGGTCGTCCGAGCCTTTCAGAGAGGCGAAGAAGTCCAGGTGCTCGCGGGCCGTCAACAAATCAAACAAACAGTCGTGCTGCGGACACAGCCCGATGAGCTTGCGGACGCGGTCCATGTCGCCGCGGATCGCGTATCCGTACACCGTCGCGCCGCCGTCGTCCCTTCGCGAATCCGAGGGCAGGAGCCCCGTGAGCACGTTGATGCTCGTGGACTTGCCCGCGCCGTTGTGTCCCAGCAAAGAGAACACGCGACCCTCGAACATGTCGAACCGGAGGTCGTCGACGGCCACGAATTTCCCGAAAACTTTTCGGAGACCGTCGACCGCGACCGTCGGCCGCTCGCCCGACGCGTCCTTCTCGAAAGCCTCCGGGTTTTCCTCCTTCTCCTCCTCCTCCGAGAGCGGGTTCTCGACGTCTTCCACCAAAAGGCGAGCGTCGTCGTCGTCGTCGGCCTCCTCGTGGATGGCGTCGTCCCGCCAATACGAGGGCGCGCACAGAAAGTACCACGGTTTGCGCGCGCCGTACTCGGACGGAACGATCTGAGACAAGTACCACGAGACGAGGCAGTAGGCGAGGGCGTCCAGGAAGAGAATCGCGACGATCGTCGGCAAACGGATCCCGTGGTACTGGGTGTAGGTGTGGTACCGCACGTACGTCGCGTTATGCCACGGAATGGACTCCAACGAGGCGTCGTCCTCGTAGTCGGGGATGCCGGCGGTGGTAGCGCTGGTGTTGCACCCGATCGTGTAGAGCGCGTGCTTGACTTCGCAGCCCTCGCGGAGGCGCTTGTTGGGGTTGGGCCGCGGGTGCTTTCCTTCGGTCGGCGGTCCCCGGAACGAGTTGACGCCGAGTTCCAGCGCGACGTGCGGCAGCAACGACCACACCCCCAGCGCGAACGCGGGCTCGTCGTCGGTCGTGATGTCTGGCTGGAGGATGGCCATAAACAGCACGAGAGAAGCGATCTGAATTCCGAGAGCGACCTGGCCCGCGGTCTGCGCGCTCTCGAAAATGGATGAGACCGCGAACCCGAGGGCCGAAACAGCCATCGAGAACGCGAGAATCAGCCCGAAAACGTCCTGCCACGAGCCGTGGTTGAAGAGAGTCGTCGCCGACGAGAAGCAGGCGACGACGAAGGCTACCGCGACCCCGACGCACGAGGCTTCGATGGCGTGCGCGGCCCAATACACGCTCTCCCGGAGCGACATAATCCTCATCGATTCGAGAAGCCGCGTCTGCTTCTCCGAGACGACCATCACCACGAGCGACTGCATCAGCATGATGAGCGCTACGGGCACAAATATCAGCTCCAAAAAGCCCGTCGAGTCGCGGTGCGGCCGATTGAATACATAATAGATAAGCCAGCACAGCAGCAGCCCCAGCAGCGGAACGCCGAACACTTGGAGATTCGCGCCGATCGACCGGCGCCGAATTATCCAGTGCTTCTTCCGCACCATCACGACCAGCTGCCGAACGGCGTCGTGCTTCACGCACGACGACGACGACGACGACGCCCGCGGCGTAAGCAACGTGCGCTCCATGTCCATTATAAATCTTCTCCGGTCGTCGTCGTCGTCGTCGTCGTCGTCGTCGTCGTCTCGGCTCTCGGCGGCGGCGGCGTCGTCGTCGTCGTCGTCAGAAAAAGGAGCCAATCAGGTGGCGGTTGCAGGGGAAGAACCGTCTGCGAAAGACGTAGAAGTTAGGAGGGTAAGGACCGCCTGGACGAAGGAGGCCTGGGCCTCCGTCGAGGAGAGGGCGTGGTCAGCGCCCGGGATGACGAGAGGGACGCGTCTTTTGGTGGGCGACGGCACCATCGCGTCGCAGAGCCGACGGACCAGGCGGTCCTTGTCGACGGAGGGGGGGCAGTACTCGTCGCTCCCCGAAAAGGCCACGAGGACGCCCTCGAGATCGCCGAAATTGGCGAATTTGGCGCGGAGCGTGTGATCGTCGAGGTCGGAGGAGAAGTAGTCGTCGGTCCCGTTGACCTCGTAGAGGTCTAAGAAGCGACGCGCGGTAATGGGAGCCCACATGGCGTCACGCGGGAGCATTTCGTCACCCGGCATATCGCGCGCAACCCCTAGGTACTTGGCCTGGCGGTCCCGATCGGCCTCGTCGTCGGTCTCGCGGTCCGAGACGCCGGCCTGGAGCACGAGATGCGTGACTTTCCGGTGGCTCGTCCGACGATAGAAGTGACTCGCTATCTGAGCGCCCGTCGAATGGCCGCACAACGCGAACTGCTGCGTGTTATCGGTGCTTTCGAGGTGTGCGAGGAGGGCGTCGAGGTCCTCGACGTCGTCGTCGAGCGTCCGGAACCCAAACTGGCAATACGAGGACCGCAACACGGGTTGAACAATACCCCACTCGATCGTCTCGAGGCCTGCGGCCAACGAAGGGACGTACGGGCAAGCGAGCAACCCGTCCGAAAGACCCCCAATCATCACCAACACCTTGGCGGTAGGCCCGGATGCGAACGCCTGCAGATTTTGCTTGGAGTACACAAAGAGACGCCCCTCCATCGCGCGCATCTTCTCTATACCCTAGTCTCTCTCCTAAAACCCTAGCGAAAAAAAAAAAAAAATAAACCCTTCTTCGCTCAGACCCGCGCGACGATGGCGTTCAAAACGATCGACGTCGGCTTTCTCGCAACGGCGCTTTTTTTCAACACGATGACCGCGCCGATGGTCAAGCTCACGCAAAACGACGACGGAGGCTACGACTTCAACAAGTGGTGCGTCTACTTCTTTAGCGAATTAATCAAACTGGCCGTCGCCCTCGCCTGGTGCGTGATCTACCACAAACCGAGCCAGCTCAACATCGAGACCGGCGATTTTATGCAATACGCCGTCCCTGGGTTTGTCTTCTTCGCGCAAAATAACTTGAGCTTCCTCGCCCTCCAACACATGGACTCGTCGGCCTTCCAGCTTCTGATGAACACGAGGATCATTAGCGTCGCGCTCCTCAGCGTCCTCCTCCTCCGCAAACCCATGAACACCATCGAGTGGCTCGCCATCGTCCTCCTCATGGTCGGCGCGATGCAGTACCAGCTCTCGGGCTGCGAGCACGAGGGTTACCGCATCGATGCCGAGGGGTTGCTCGTCATGCTCGTCATCGTACTTTGCGCGGCCGGCGGCAACGTCTACACCCAGCGTGTCATGCAAAAAAAAATGGACCAGCCCCTCATGCTCCAAAATTCGTACCTCTACCTCTGGGGCATCTTCTTTAACGGAATCAACTGGTCCCGGAGCGTCCGGAACGGCGACGTCGCCTTTGGAACCGTCGGGTCCGTCCAGGTCTTCTCGATGGTCTTCTATGCGGTATACGGCCTCTCCATATCCATCATCCTCAAGCGCTTCGGCGCAATAACCCGCACCTTCATAAACACTGCCGCCATCGTCCTCACCGCCCTCGTCGACGTCCTCTTCTTCCGCGCCTCTATCTCCGTCCTCGAGATGACCACCTTCGTCGTAATCTCCATCGCCGTCTTTCTCCACACCGTCATCGCCAAGCAGTTCGTCAACCCCGCCCTACCAGACGCGAACAGCAAGGTTTAGAGGACCACCCTTCTTCTTCTTCTTCTTCTTCTTCTCGTTGTCGCCGCCATATCTATCTATCTCGCGGCCAAGCGCGGGGGGACTCTGTCCTATTTTGTGCACGTCGCTGTTGTTGTTGTTGTTGTTGTTTGTGTTTAACTCTCCTCTCCCAGTCGTTGGCGATCATATCAACAAACTTCCAATTAAATAGGGGCTTCACCGCCTACTGAAGATCAACGAAGCCGTGTTTAAAGACGCCGATGTTGATGTGGCCGGCGGCGTCTGGCGTAATGCGAAGCGCGGCCGCCTCGGCTTTGGCTAGCCGGACATCCTCGAACAACGAGGTGGCGGGCGGGCCGAGTTCGCGAAGGAAGACGCCGCGGCCCTTTTGTCTGCCGGGGTCTGTGACGAGTATGGCCTTGGTCGCGAGGTACGGCCTGAGCGCGGCGCCGAGCTTTTTTGCGAGCTCCGGCTCGTAGAGCATGTCGCTCGCGACCAAAATGTCGGCGTCGCGCGCCTTGGCGGCGAGGGCCTCGTGGTCGGAGATGTCGAGGCTCTCGACGCGAAACGTCCCCGGCGCTCCTCGCGCTCTCGCCGCCTCGAGACCGTCGCGCGCGGCTCGAGTGGCGACGCGCGCGCAGTCCGTCGCGATGACGGCGGCGCCACGGTGGAGCGCGGCGATCGAGGCGAGACCGGGGCCCGCACCGAGCTCGAGAACCGTCCGTCCTTCGAGAGGGGCTGAGAGGAGTTCGTTCGCCGCGGCCATCGACGAGGGCCAACACATGCTCCCGAAGGGGTCGCTGCCGTCGTCGATGGCGGCCTCCAGAGCGGCGTCCTGGTCGGACGCCTCGAACACCGTCACGCAGAGGCCCCCTCGGAGCCGCACCTCGACCGGCGCCAAGTCGACGACGATGCTCGAGGCTGCGATGGCGGTCATCAACGGGCGCATTGACCGGTCATCAACGGCCCGAGATATATATATATAATGGAGTGGCTTGGGGTGGTGCACAAGCGCGAAAAGGGGGCCTCCGACGACGCCTCCGACGACGACCCCCCGGAGCGGCGCCTCGCCCCGCACGAGCGGCTCCAACTCCGCAAGCTCAAATACGCAGAGATTGTCCGGCGGCGCCAGAACGGCGGCGAGTCGCCGGTCCGGCCCGAGCTGCGGTTCGAGACCGTCACGTACGCCAATCTCGACGACGGCAGCAGCAGGCCTCAAATAGTCCCCTCCGTCGTGGCGCACGAGACGACGCCCGTTGCGAGACGCGTGGTTCAACGAGTCTCGAAAAAAAAACGAGTCGTCGACCCGCCGCCTCCCGCCGAAAAGAAGCGGCCGAGCGAGCGCGTCGCGGCGAACGCGCGACTCCAGAAGTCCTTGACGCGACGGCGTTGGATTGCGATTTTGCGCGAGAGAAGCCGCGCCGAAGCGTACAAGGTGGCGCGCGCGCAGCGGGCCAAGCTCGATGTGCTCGAGTGGGAATCGCGGTGGCCCGAACGGCGCGACGCGGAACGCGACCGTCGAAGGATGCGCGCCGCGGAGCTGGAGGCGCGCGACCAGCGCCAGCGGGCGTGGTGCCGCGTTAGCGCCGCAGCCCGCGCCACAGCGCGGCTCGCGTCGCGAACGAGAAGGGCGCGCCGCGCCGCGGCTGCGGCAGCGATCCGCTGCGCGGCGTCCTCGACGATCCAACGTGCCTGGCGCGGCTACTTCGCGCGCCAGCTCGCGCCAAAGCTCCTCGCGATGCACCGCGTCGCGGGGCCCCTGCGACGCGCGGTGCGCCGGCGTCGACGACGACGCGCCCGCGCGCTCTTGCGACGCTTCTGCGCCGACCACGCCTCGGGCCACGCGCGCGTCGTCTCGCGCTACCTCGCGTGCGTGCGGCGGGCGCAACGCGCCGCCACCGGGATGGTCGCGTGTTGCCGCGCGCGACGAGAGGCGCTTCTCCGGCTGTGCCGTCGCGTCGAGCGCGAACAGCGGCGCGAGATCGCCCGCGCTGCCGTCGAGGCCCGTCGCGACAAGTTGCGCGCGCAAAGTCACCACCCCACCAAAAAGAAACCCCCGCCGGCGACTAAGAAGAAGAAGATGAAGAAGAATGCGACGACGACGACGACGACGACGTTTACCAAGCGCCAGATCGAGGTCCACGACCGGCAACTTCGGTGCGCGTCGGCGACGTTCGCGCGACTCGACGCTATCTGGGCGATCCGCGCCGTCCAGGAGCATGATGCCACAGTCCTGCCGTCGGCGGAGGACGTGTGTCGGCAACAGGCGGCCATCACCGACGTCGACGGCGCGCTGCTGGTCGCGCTGGACGCCCGAGAGCTCGAGCGAGCTATCGAGACACACTTGGTCCTCAAGCGAAAGGCGCACGTCCGGAGGGTTGACGCGCACCGCGCCGCCAACAGAAAAGACGTAACTAGCGCCGCCGCGAGGGCCCTCCTCAGCGTGGGTGGTGAAAAACAAATCAACAACCCGTTATCATGCTTCTTGCGTCTCTACACGGACGACACCCTCGGGCCCGAGTCCTGGAATAGCCTCGTCCGCGGCCTCGTGCTCGAGGACCTCAGGGCGAGGCGCGAGCACGTCGCCCAGCGGCTCTCCTCGACACCGACGAGCGAGGCGATCAACCGCCTCGCGGCTCAGGTCATGGGGACCGGCCTCGACTCCTTAGGGTTAAGAAGAAGGAGTAACTTCACCACAAAGTGGTAGTAGGGTTTGTAGGAGTAAGTAAACAACAACTCAAAGGTTAGCGAACGCGGTAGTAGGGTTAGCAGTAACCCACCCGCAAGAAGGCTCGATCATCGCTAGCAACAAAAGTTATTAGTTGTTGCTGCCCAGCCCAGCGAAGCAAACGAGCGGAGGGCGATGGCACCCGCAAAGAAGTCGAAGAAGTCGGTGGAAAACCTCAACTCGCGGCTGCAGCTCGTGATGAAGTCGGGGAAGGTGGCCCTCGGGTACAAAACGTCGTTGAAGACGTTGCGGTCGAACAAGTCAAAGCTTGTCCTCATCGCCAACAACACCCCGCCGCTCCGCAAGTCGGAGGTCGAGTACTACGCGATGCTCAGCAAGTGCCAGGTGATCCACTATAACGGCTCGAACGTGGACCTCGGACTGGCGTGCGGAAAGTATTTTCGCGTGTCGATGTTGACCGTGATCGACCCGGGCGACTCAGACATCGTCCGCACCACCCCGGAGACCTAGTTTTTTTCTTCTTCCTATAAGTAGATAATAAAAATCAGGCCGCCGCCGCCGCCGCCGCCGCCGAAACTACAAAGTCGCGAAAAAGCGAAGCCGAGGCGAGGCGGAAGCGGATCCTCGTGACGTCGTAGTCGTGGGAACCTTCGACGAAACCCCACCGATCGATCTGGACTTGCTCCTCGAGGCGCGCGACCGTCTCCGCTTGCGAAGCGTCGAGCTTGTGCGCGAGAAGGGCGAGCCCGATAACGAGGGATTTCGTCTCCTGGGTCGCGCTCTGCAACGCGGCGAGTTCCCACGTAGAGAGCTTTTCGAAAAAAGCTTCGATCGGGCGGAGGGTTTCGTCGTTGGTCGGGCGATGCGCGACGCCAAATCCGGGTTCGAATCGGACGTCGAACTCGGCCCGGACCCACTCGAGCAACGGCAAGTAGTGCTCGAGCTGGAGCTGGTGGAGGCGCGGCTCGTCGGCCTCGCCGGCGAAGAAGCACGTCGTATCGTTCTTGCCGTACTTGAGGACAGTCCTCGTCGTGTCCTTTCGGTCGACCGCGATCTGGTCCACCGCCGTCGCGGCGAGCGACATCAAGGGCATCGCCGCGGGTTCGATTTTCTCGAGCTGCGAGTCCCACTCGGCCGCGATGGCGAGGGCGAGGGGTTCGGACGGAAGCACGAGCGCGCGCCGCGCCGGGGATCGGAGCGCGCGACCGTCGAGCGTGATCTGGTACCCATCGTCGACCGCCGCGATCCCCGTCTCCTTGTAAAACCGCCGCGCGGCGTGCGAGCTGCTGCGCCGGACGGCGGCCAACATTATTATTCAAGAGGGTTAGTTATTACGTAATTCCGAGGGCTAGGGCGCGGTAGGTCGATTCGGGGTGGTCGAGGAGGACGTGCTCGATGGTCCCGACGGCCTCGGGGACGCGGCGGTCTTCTTGGGTCGCACCGAAGGCCTCGAGGACCGACTCGATATCTCGATCGAGGTCCTCGAGTTCGCGGTGTCGCGTCTGCGCGACCTGTAGCAGCGCGAGGAAGCCGAGAGCCTCGAGTCGCGGACGCAGGTCTGGTTCCTTGACGAGCTCCTGAAGGAGCCAGGTCGAGACGACGGCGATGATTCTGTAGCGCGACCATCGCACGAGGGTTTCGCGCAGGGCCTCGATGAGCCGCGCGTCGCCCACGAGCATGGGGAGCGCGATTTCCCTCGCCGGGCCTCCGAGAAGCGCGAGAGCTGTCGACAAGGCCCACCAGTGGAGATCGACGCGCTCGAGCTCCGTGGGCGGCGCGTCGCGCTCGTTCGTGCGAGGCGCGGCGGCCACGCGCTTGGCGCGGTACAGCACGGCGCTCGAGGGGTGGTCGTCGTCGCTCGGCGTCGAGGGATTCGCGACGGCGTAGGTATAGGACGACGGGAGCGAGCCGGCCTGGCGATCGGCGTCGGCCGTCTCTTCGCGCAGCGCTGCGCAGTGCGCGTGCAAGACGCTGAGCGCGAGGGCGGCGCCGCCCGAGGCGAGGGGCACGCGCGCGAGCCCCTTGTCTTCGACGAGGCCGGCGATGTTTGCGAAGAAGCAGACCGCGTACTGGAGGCCGAAGAAGTCGTCGCGCAGCGGGCCGGTCTCATCGAGGTACCGCAACGCGCGGTCGCAGGCGCCCAAAGCGAGGACGGCCCGCGCTGACTCGGGCTCGAGCGCGGCGTTGGCCATCCACCGGACCGCGCGCCGGAACAGGACCCTCGCGTCTTCCCTGGACATGGCGTCGCTGCAGCGCTGCTTGTTCGAGACCTCGATCTCGTCGAGCGCCCGGAAGTACGCCGCGGCGTCGCGGTCGGGGTCGAGGCACCCGGCGACGAGCTCCTCGCGGGCTCGCTCGCGCGCTTCGAGGAACTCGGTAGACTTTCGCGCCGTTTCAGCCGCGAGCTCGCGGTCCGCCTCGAGCGATGCTTTTGCCAGGACCTCGGCCCGCGTCCGCGCCTTGGGGGGCTCGCCTTTGATGAGACTTTTTTCGATCTTCTCCCGCGCCGTTTGGGCATCCAGAGCCGAAGGAACCCACCCGTCCTTCTCGGCCTCTCGGATGGCCTCGTGCAAGTGGGCCCGCGCCGCCGCGAGCGACCCCCGAAGAAGCTCGTCGCTCGAGGGGGGCAGCTTGTCGTCGTCGTCGTCGTCGTCGTCGAGGATCGCGCCCAACAACTTGTCGGCGTCGGAGGGCTCGATCGCGTAGCGCCCGCCGTCCTCCAACGAGGCAAAGGTCCACACTTGGCCCCCGCCGGCGTCGAGCACGGCCTCGATCCCCCCAATCTTCAGCGCCTCTTCGACACCGACCAAAAACTTTGGCCAGCTGTCCTGCGCGTCGCGAGGCGCGTACTCTTGCTCGACCTCCACGGCAGTCTCGGGCCGCCCGGCGATGTGCACCGTCACGCGCTTCCATTTCCGCGCGTTCCACTCCTTCGATAATGATAACCGCTTCTCGAGATCGAGCATTATTGCCGGAAGCTTTTCGTCTTGTCGCCGCCGCCGCCGCATTATCGTCGTCTTCTTCTTTTTTTTGCTCTGTCGCGGCTTGGCTGTTCCCGCCGCCGCCCTCGTCGACTCCCACAACCCCTCTTTGTACAGGTAGCTGTCGTACCGCCGAGCAGTCGCCGTCTTGAGGGACCCGCCCGTCTTCTTCGGCTGCGCGATCATACTAATATCACCATCGAAGAGATGTCATCAGATCATAATGATGATGATACCTAAGATACAGACATACTTTCAATTATGAGGACGTCATGGGAGTAGGAACATACATTCTATGGGTGGTGGTGGTGGTGTTGCTGCGACCGGCGGTCGCGAAGAAGAAGAAGACCCTCGTGGTGTACGCCTACTCGCAACACACGGGGGAGGCCGTGGAAAACCTAAAGTACTTCCTCCGATTCGGCGTGCGCGAGGCCGCCGACGTTGACTTTTTGTTCGTGGTGAATGGGTGCCATTCGATCGCATTTCCGACCAACGTGCGCGTCGTGGAGCGGAACAACACGTGCTTTGATTTCGGGGCGTGGGGGGTTGGGATCGCGGAGGCGGCCTCCTCCGGCACCTACGATTACTTTATCGTGCTGAACGGATCCGTCCGAGGTCCGTTTCTGCCGAGCTACGAGTTACGGTCTTGGTGGCGCGTTTTCACCGACCAAATTCGGGGCGATGTCGGGCTGGTCGGGACCTCGCTCCACTGCATGAACTACGACGACCACGCGACGAACAACCTGCTGCACCTGCAGAGCATGTTCCTCGTCTTCGACAAAACGACGTTCGACGACGTCCTTCGGCCGTTCTTTACGTCGTGCCCGCGCGACAAGGACGCGGCAATCTACGACGCCGAACTCCCTGTCTCGCGCGCGGTCCTCGCGAGCGGCCGCTCGCTCCAAGCGCAGCTCCTGGCGCTCCCGCATCGAGGCGTGGTGTCCGGCGCGTTTTCTTCGTCGCTCTCCGCGACCTGCGAGGAGATCAAGGCCAACTCTGCGCTCGGGCTCGGGGACGTCTACTTCCCGAGCCCGGGAGCCACCAGTCCAGATGTCCAGCCGTTGGAGGTCGTCTTTTTTAAGACGGCGCGATCGGGCGTGGGTCGCCGCGAGCTCGACCGACTCACCGACTGGGCATACTTCCACGTCGAGGGCGGCCAACTTCGGGATCCAGAAACTCGCCGGCGCGACTTTTTGTTGCCTAGCGTGCGAGGCGCGGGCTGCGCGCCTGCCGACCATGCCGCCGCCGCAGCCGTCTTGTCAATCGTGGAGGAGACGACGACGACGACGACGAGGCCGCCGCGAGCCGTCGACGACCAGGAGCCAGGCCCCTCGAAAGTGTCTCTCCTCGAGCTCGAGACCGCGCTCGTCGCCGCAAATCGAGAGGTCGACGCGCTCCGTCGCAAACTCGACCGCCTTCGGGAAGCCTGCGTCTTCGTATCATAACCGAGGTTCTTAAAAAAAACAAAAAAGGTACCACGCAGGTTGTTATATTTTCAAAAAAGTGCATGCGGGGGAGCCGCCGCCTCATTTTCAGGAGGAGGAGGAAAGGAAGGGGAGTTTGGCGAGGAGTGGCCTGATTGCCGAGTTGAAGAAGTCCACAACGAGGCCGGGGTCTTTGCACGGGAGAGGGGGGGGGGAGTCGGGCGGCTGTTCGCAGACGCAGGGGGTGGCGACCGTGGCGACGTAGACGCAGGTTTCGGGCTCGGTGAACGCCACAACGGAATCTTCGGCGCCGCACACGAAATTGACCTTGAGGGAGCGCGAAGGGCCGTTGTAGCAGCGGTCGCCGCCGTCAAAAATCATCGCGCTGCCCTCCATCCTTCTGAAATTGCCAAGGCGCGTGCGGCCCTGCTTTGCTTTATCGAAGAAGCAGATATCGTATTCGTAACCCGAGGAATCGTATTCGAGGCACGTGCGGCGCAGGACCAGCAACGCGCCGTCGTCGTCGCGGAAATCGGCGACCATCGCCTCGGCTTTCTCTACCTTTGATTTCTTCTTGGCCACCTTGGCCTCGAGATCCTTGACGCGCTGCTCGAGCTTCTTCAGGAACTTCCGCTCTGTCTGCCCCAGAACGATCGACAATGACCTCCTGTACGTCGCCAGCTCGAGGGCTTTGTTCTTGTCTACGACGACGTCGGCGGCGGGAAGAATATGGTCGTCTTTCACCGCCGAGTCATCGAGCGGCTCCTCTTCGACTGGCTTCTTGTCTTCAGGGAAACCATTGGCGGAACGAGCGAGGCGTAAGAGAACGTCCGGGTCGACCTCGACGCGTCGCGCGAGGTCTAAAACTAGACCGCGGAGGCCCTCCGCGTCGAGCGTGTGCAGGTGGAAGGCTTCGTGCAGGCGAGAGCGCGCGTCCGCCTCCACCGCAGCGTCGGCCTTTTGTCGCGCGCGCTCTAGGTCGGCCTCGGCGGCAGCGAGTTGACCGCTTTCCGCCTTAATCGACTCGGTTACCTTGGCGAGATCAGCCTCGGCCTCCTTGCGGTCGCGCGCGGCGCGGCATGCGAACTCGAGCCGCTTTGCGTAGCCTGTTCTTTGGACGGCGGCGGCAATCTCGCGCTCTGCCGCCGCGCGTTTCGCGTCGGCATCGCACGAGTCCGCGCAAGCGCCCGGCCCCTCGTCCGAGCCGTCGCAGCAGTCGCAGATGCCGTCGTCCACCCGCGAGAGCGAAATCGCGGTAGGCTCGTGCCCGGCGTTCGGGCACCAGTGCTTCGTCGTCGCCGACACGCTCGCGCACGACGCCGTCCCGGGCTCGTCGGCGCCGTCCTCGCAATCGCAGTACCCGTCGTTGATCATGTTCGCCGCCACTTCCCGCTCTCTGTCGCAGGCCAGCATGGGTTTGGCGTACCGCGCGTCCCCTACCTCCACGCCGCGGTAGGACCCCACCACCCCCGGCGCCCACCACCACCAGACGATCGTCATCATAGCGTAGTAGTAGTAGTAGTAGTACATTATAGTGATCGAATTTCGCGCACCTGCGGGGGTGGGTGGGTCAGTGATGATGATTGATGATGATGATGTCCGCAAGCCGATTCTCCGCAAGACATGGGATAGGCAGCAGGAGGAGCGCCCAGCAAAGAGCGGGGGGGTGTTTCTCTACGCCGGTTCAAAAGGAAGGCCCCGCCCCTCTGGGACGACATAACACGAAGGGCGGGGCGGCAAAGACGGCGGCGGTTTTCGAGGACGAAGACACCACCACCACCACACAACGCACCACACAACGCACCATTAAAAAAAAGGTCTCACTCGGCGTAGTCGGTGGCGATGACGTGGGAGGCCTCCTCGGAAATTTCGTAGGTAATCTCCTTGATGATGTCGTCGATCTTTTCGTCGGTAAGATCGCCGTCTTGCTGCCAGTTCCGCGCGTGGAGGACCTTCATGCGGTAGCCCTCGATCCAGACCTCGAAGAAGGGATACATGGGATCGGGGTCCTCGTCGGGGTTGTGGACGAACTCGATGAGGGGTCCGAAGGCATCTTTGAGAGCATTGTCCAAGGCTCGGACGCGCTCGAAATCGGCGTCCGAACCCGTCGTGACGCAGGCGACGACGGCGCGACAAATGGGATCGTTGGTCAAGAGGCCAATTCCCCGGGCCTTTTCGTATTCCTCGACCTCGAGGACCTTTTTTCGTCGACGCGCCTCGAGTTGCTGTTCGCGAGCGACGGTCGCGTTGAAGTCGCGTTCGCGCTGCGCGGCGTCTTCGTCGTCCTCCTCGGTTCCCATTCGCAACAGGTCTGCGAGGCTATCGGTGCGGTCCGACTCGATCAGCAAGTCGTCGTCGACGTCGTCCTCTTCGTCCACAGCCACATCATCCTCCTCCCCGATGTCCTCGACGTCGTCGATCAAGAGGGACACATCGCCCTCCTCGTCGAGGCCGCCGCCTCCGAGGTCGCCCTCCCCCAGAACATCGTCCTCGGGATCCTCGGGGTCGTCGGCGACACTCGCACGCAAAGGCGCCGCCGCCAGCGCCCACCACGCCTCGCGTCGTCTTATCGCCAGCACATGGCACCAAAACGCGAGCATCACGCTCAACCCTCCTCCTAGAGGCCTGCCCGATGAGGTGTGGCGAAAGAACGGCAGTCGTCTGCTGCTTGGTGTTGGTGGTGGCCGCGCGTTCGGAAAATAGTACCAGCAGCAGCATCGCGATGTGCGTGAGCGGAGGGTTCCGGACGCTCGCCACCCCCGCGGTCTCCAAGGCGCTCGTCGACCGGATGAAGCGGCCCCTCAACGCCGACTTGTGAGTGATTCGAGTCTCGAGCGAGACTGTTCAAAACCAGGTTCGTGTTCGCCGGCGTCGGTAGCCTCGAGACGCGGCGGCACTGCCCCAAGAAAAAATCATCATCGTTCGAGGAGCCGTCGCGCGAGGCGATCGCGCGATGGCTCGGGGACGCGAGCTTCGTCGAGACGGTTCGTCGAACGGCGGCCGTTATTTCGCCCGTGGCCATGCGGCTCGTCGGGTGCGATGGACTCGAGTCCGAGTGGTGCCTCGACGCCCAAGCCGAACGGACCCTCTACGCGAGGGCCGCGGGCCCGTGCGTCGACGAAGCGGAGGTTACGACGACTTCTTACGCTCACGGGTACCATCAGTGGGTCCTCGCGGCCGCATGTTTTGGGCTCATCGAGGCCCGCGGAAGATACGACTTCGTGGTCAGGTGGCGACCCGACGCCGTCTGGAAGGGCTCGATTCTTGCGCGGGGCGGCCGCGGGAGCCTGGACGCGTGGAGATTCGATAAAGTCCTCCTGGGAAATCACATCACCGCCTATTGCCCCGCCGCCCAGTCCCCCGACTGCGACCTCATCAACGACGTCTTCGGGGTCGCCACCTGGCCCGTCGCGAGGGCCTATTTCGTCGGCGTCTTTGAGATTTTTCGGGACGAGGCGTGTCGACGCGACTACGTCGAGCTCGCCAGAGCCGCCCGCTTCGAGTGCGCGAGAGACAAGTCTTACCCGGAGTGCAAGATGGCGACGGCCGTGCGTCGCGCGGGTGGCGACATCCCCCACATCTGCTCGCCCCTCAAAAACCTTACCGGCGCCAGACTCGGCTGTCCCTTCAATGGAGCCGGCGGGCCCCGAGGACCGCCATGGGGACTACGAAGGTGGTCCTGCGACCTCGACCTCGGCCGCCCCCCGCCTTCGGACATCCTCCTCCTCCTAGATTCGGCGCCGCGATCTCGCCCCCCCCGCAGCCGCAGCCTAGGAGGAGGATAACAATAATAATAATACTAACGACGTTTTTAAAAACACCAACGGATTATTTATTTTATTAATTTATTTATTTATGACGAGGGAGGTGGTTTTTTTTGAAATCAATCATGATCAAGCGCATCGAGACCGGGTGCGTGCGGAAGATCTGCTCTGGTCAAGTGATCGTGGACGTGGCGACGGCGATCAAGGAGCTCGTCGAGAACGCGCTCGACGCCGGCGCGACCCGGGTGGACGTCAAGCTGATGGGGTCTGGGTGCGACGAGATAGAAGTTTCGGACAACGGACGGGGGATCGGTCCTGGGGACTTCGAGGGCGTGGCGCGTCGGTACGCCACGTCCAAGCTGCGGGACTTTGGGGACCTCGAACGCGGCGTGAGTTCGTTCGGGTTCCGGGGCGAAGCGCTCGCATCGCTTTGCGAGCTCGCGGGGAGCGTCGAGGTAGTGACGCGCGACGCCGGCGCGTCCGCGGGGACTCGCCTGAAATACGGCCGCGACGGAGGCATCGTCGCGCAGTCCGTGGCGCCGCGGGCTGTCGGGACCACCGTCACGGCGCGCGACCTCTTCAAACCGCTGCCCGTGCGGCGCGCCGACCTCGAGCGCAACGCCAAACGCCACTTCGCCAAAGCCGTCCGGCTGCTGCAGGCGTACGCGCTCGTCGCGCGGTCCGCGCGCCTCCGCGTCACCAACGTCCCGCGGAACACCAAGCGCCCGTCCGTCGTGCTCCAGGCGCAGGCAGGCCGCGCGATGACCGATGCCGTCGCGGCCCTCTTTGGGGCCCGCTTCGCCGCGACGTTGGAGCCCTTGGAAGACGCAAAGTTCGAGGGTCTCGCGAGCCGCGCGACGGGCGACGGCGTCGGCCGCGCCGAGGGCGACCGCCAGTTCTTTTTCGTCAACGGCCGCCCCATCGACGCCCCGAAGCTCGCGCGCGCGGCCAACGACGTCTGGCGCCACTTCGAGATGAAGCACAAGCCGGCCATCTTTCTCGACCTCCGGCTCGCGCCGGGAAACGTCGACGTCAACTGCGCCCCCGACAAGCGCGAGGTCGTCATCGACAACGAGAACGGCCTCGTCGCGGCCCTCAAAGACAAGCTCCACGCGCTCTGGGCCCCGACCTCGCGCGACGCCCGCGCATTCGTGCCGGGCGGCCACGCGGCGGAACGCGCGATCGACTCCTTCTTGGACGGTTTCCGCAACCCGCGCGCGACGGAGTCTCTGGGGAAGCCGCCCCGCGATCTGGTGGCAGATCTCGTGTCACCGGACAAAAGGAGACACGACGACGAGAACAACAAGACCCCCGCGGCGAGCACGCCGCCAGACGAGCCAGGCGCGAAGGAAGAGCAGCAGCACCACTTGGTGCGCGAGGACGACGCGAGTTCGCTGCTCGACGATAAGGATCGCGAGCCTCCTACGGTGAAAGCAGCGCGGCGTAAGCGCCTGGTGCTCGACGACGACGACGAGGACGACGAGGACGACGAGGGCTCGAGTTCATTGCTAGAAGAGAAGGATCGCGAGCCTCCTACGGTGAAAGCAGCGCGGCGCAAGCGCCCGGTGCTCGACGACGACGACGACGACGACGAGGACAACAACGACTCGAGTTCAGTGCTAGAAGAGAAGGATCGCGAGCCTCCTACAGCGAAACGAGCGCGGCGCGAGCGCCTGGTGCTCGACGACGACGACGAGGACAACAACGACTCGAGTTCAGTGCTAGAAGAGAAGGATCGCGAGCCTCCTACAGCGAAACGAGCGCGGCGCGAGCGCCTGGTGCGCGAAAATCATGACAACAACGACTCGAGTTCACTGCTTGTAGAGAAGGATCGCGATTCCTCAGAAAAACGAGCGCGGCGCGAGGACCTGGCGCGCGAAGACGAGGAGGGGGACTCGAGTCCAGAGAAGGAACCGCCGCAGGCCGTGGAGCGACGACGGTCGCCTCCTCGAGAACCGTCGCCGGGCCGCGCGGAGGAAAGATCAGAACGGAAAAATGACGACGATCGAGAAGTTGTTGCGATCATCGAGGACGAAGAGTCCGCGGAGGATCGCGAGGCTCCTCCTCCTCCTCCGGACGTCGGCCGTTCGAAAGCCAGCAAAAGAAAGGTCAAGACCGCTTCGGCGGGCAAGTTTGGGTCGGTAGGTCGCTCGCGGCGCGTCAAGCTCGACGTGCGCGCGGCGCTCGAGGTCCCAACCGCGAGGGCGCCGCGGCGGTCCGAGGAAGGGGTCGCCTCGACGCTCGCGCACGCGTCGCTCGAGGCGAAAGACGAGGCGGCGCGGCGGGCGCTGTCCAAGGTGGTGAAAAAGGAAGATTTCGCGCGGATGCGCGCGGTGGGCCAGTTCAACAAGGGATTCATCGTCGCGCGGCTCGACGACTCGTTCTTCATCGTCGACCAGCACGCGGCCGACGAAAAGTACCGGTACGAAATGAATTGGAAGTCGCAGGTCGCGTCGCAACCCCTCGTCAAACCCCTCGCCTGCTTCGAGAACGCGGCCGACGAGCTCATTGTCTTGGATCGGCCCGACGCCTTCGAAGCCAACGGCTTTCGGCTTCGCGTCGACGAAAACGCGAGCGTCGGGCGGCGCGTCGAGGTGACTGCCGTACCCGTCGCCAAGGGCATCACCTTTGGCGCCTCGGACGCGCGCGAACTCGCGACTCTCCTCGCCGAGGCTTCGCCCGAGGACAACGCGCCCCGCCTCCCCAAACTCCACACCGTCTTCGCGAGCAAGGCCTGCCGCTCGGCCGTCATGATTGGCACGGACCTCGACGCGCCGCGCATGACCACCCTTATCCGCCAGCTTACCGGTCTCCATCAGCCCTGGAACTGTCCGCACGGCCGACCAACCATGCGCCACCTCACAACCCTGCGCTCCCTGGAGGACAAGGTCGCCAAGGACCTCCAACAACAACAACAACAACAACAACAAGGCCCCCCGCGATGATGATTGGCTGTGACTACCAGCAGCTGGTCTTGCCCCAGATGAGGGACCGGTGCTTGGTGGTTTTGTTGAAGAGGACGTCCTGGCGACGAGCCTCGAGGGTGGCCGCGTAAAGTTGGGGGAGCGTGGTAGCGGCGCGGCCGGGGATGAAGGTCTGGAGGTGGGCGACCGGGATCGGCGGACCGACCGGCAAGGCTGCGTCGTCCGCGAAAGATGGGATTGTCTCCTGGTACTCGGACGCGAGTTCGCGACGAAGGTTGAGCTCTATCACTCGCGCGCCGCGTTTCATCGCGACGTACGGAAGGGTCGCCGCGGGAGCGACGGAGCAGCTCGTGCCGACGACAATAAGGACGTCGCGGTCGTCGAGGGAATGAACGAGGTCGAGGGCGTCGAAGAAGGCCCCAGGCATCGACTCGCCGAAGAGGACGACGTCGGGCCGGCGAAACGTCGTCGGATTCGGCGCGCCGGTCCGCGCGTGCCGCTCGGTGAGCGCTGACCCATGAATTTCCAGAACCTCGGTCGAACCCGCGCGCTGCGAGAGGCCGTCGATGTTTTGGGTGATCACCGGGACCGCGCCGACGAGCGCCTCGAGGTCTGCGAGGGCGCGATGCCCCGCGTCGGGCGACGCTCTTTCTATCGGTTCTCGCAGGCGATTCGAGTAGACGCGGTACGAAAGTTCGGGCAAAAACAACCACCCGAGCTTGGTCCCAAACACGAGGAGCCCCAGGCTGCTCGACCACACACCGATCGCATCGCGGTACGTTGGGATCCCGGATTCGGCAGACAACCCTGCCCCGCAGAAGGCAACCACGCGGTCGAGCCCTCGCGATTCGACGGCCAGCATCGTCGATCGTCGCCTGCGGCGCCGCGTCCTCCCGCGGCTCGAGTGCGGCGGCCACGCCAGTCGCGACGAGACGTCTGGTGGTGGCGACGCGTGGGGCCCGCAACATTCGCGGCACTAACTAACTAACTAGTAGTGGGACGACCGAAAGTATTTCGTCGACACTATAAATGAAACAAACATCTAGGGGGGAGTAAGTAGTAGGCTAGAAGTCGATTATGGACATCCCCTTGGATAATCTTGTCGTGCGCCTCCCCTCGGATGTTAATGATGATCGGGGGCGGCCGCCCTTGTCGTCGTCGTCGTCATCTTGGATATAGTGGAAGGCGATTTTGTCGAGCGCGCTCTGGCGCCGCTTGTAGGTTTCGGCGGCGGCGCGGGCTCTGGTGACTTTGGGTTTCCAGTAGGTATCCCACCAGTCGTCGAAGTCCATCCCCCCTCCGATCTGCGCGTGGAGAAGGTGCGCATCGAGCCGTCGCCTCGGCGTGAGCCAAAAGTAGTGTCGACGAATGGCGACGAGGATGTGCTCGTCGACGAGATGGCCGCTCCGGAGGGTCTCGACGATGTAGTCCGACTCGGTGATGACGACGTCGTCGACGACCCCAGCCGCGGCCTTGTCCAAAAGGCACCTTTCGAGGTCCGGGAGGCCTTCCCCCCGTCGTATTCTGCGTCGGAGCGACACGTGGACGACGTCGGAGATGGTCTTGGAGGCGACGACGACGAAGACGAGCAAGAAGACGCTCGAGAAGATTCGTTGCGATACGTTGGTGGGACTGACGTCGCCGTATCCCACCGTCGAGAGCGTCGCAAAGGTGAGGTAGAGCGCGTCGATGACCGACAAGTCCAGGTGAAGGAGGTTGACGAGGAAGGCGACGGCGAACATAAACAAGAGAGGAAACCACGCGAAAAAGTAGCGTCGCTTGTAGTTGAGGAGGGCGTTGACTTCGGACGGAGGGTGCTTGGTTACCGGGAGGTCCGAGATCGAGACCGTCTGGATGCCGAGAGCCGCGAAAAACCGACGCTGAAAAACTGAAATGCCGGCGTGCAACAGCGCCGCGTATCGGGCGATGCGATCGAAGATGAGGTAGATGCCCACGGCGATCACCACGCACATCACCAAACGCCCCGCCTTGGTGGACGGCGACACGTCCCCGTACCCCACCGTCGTGATTGTGGTCGTGATCATGTATACCGAGTCCACGACCGATATGTCTTCGAGGTAGCACATGAGACCCACGCTCGCCACGTAGAACACGACGATGGCGACCCAGTTCTTCGTGTGCGTCCACCACCACTCGACCCGTTCCATGCCGCACGACAAGATCATCATCATCATCATCATCGTCGAGTCGGCGGCGCCAGGTTACTATACTAAGTTCTCGGCAATATTTTCATCGTCTCAGAACTTTTCTTCAAGCACACGGCCGTTTGTTTATTGTGGTTAAAGGTCGACTTCTAAGAGGGGTGTGTGGTGTGTGAAGGATGTGGGTTTGTTTATTGTCTTGGATGACGCGGTCAATGGCCGACGTGAGGTTGGCGTAGATGGCCCGGGCGGCGGCGTTCATCAAGTCCTCGGGTGTCGGCGGCGAGACTCCACGATCCGTGTGATGGTTGAGGCCAAGAACGAGGTCGTCGGGGTGGCGGAGCTCGGCTTGAACGACCCGCTGCACCGCGAGGTCGTCGGAGATGCCGAGAAATGCGAACAACGCGCATTGGAAGTCCTCGTCCAGGAGCGTCGCGAGGTCGGCGATGAGAATGGGCGGCCAATCGGATGTCTCGTTGCGCTGCGCTCGCACCCACGAGTCAAAATGTGCCTGCACCCCGTAAGCATCGCGACCGAGCGCCGCCGAGCTCTGAAATATCGCGCGATAAAGCGCGGACCCCTTCTTGTCGCGCCACGTCGGCGGCCGCTTCAAGCGATTGAGCTGAGTTTTCGATCGCTTTTCCCCAGAGCTCGGCGCGTGCCAGCACTCCCCGCAGCCCGCCTGGAGGTTGAAATAGTGCTGCAAGCTCGGCCATCGCCGCGCCGTACTCGCGACGGCTTTGGCCGGGTTGCCGACGATGTACAGCACGCGGTCGAACGCCCACTCGACGCCTTGGCTCGACGTCCACACGACGCACCGACCCGTCGGAGACGTTTCGCACGCCCCGAGCCGCCGTCTCTGGACGTTGGCGTTCCCGTGCTTGAGGTTCGCCTCGCGGTTGAACCTGTTGTTGGTTGCAACGCCAGCCTTGTACAGCGCCTCCAACACGAGCGTGCTCGCCGATCCGCCGGGCGTGTTAACCAGAATGGCGCGCCGTCTTCCTCCGCCTGCCTTCTTGACCGTCATATTGTGGTGCTTTCGGCTGGCCGTATGCAGCTGGGGGTGACCCGCCGCGAGCGAAACCAAAAGGCAGCGGCAGCAGTGTCTGTGCATCGCGGGACAACGCCCGAAAGAGGGTAAGCGATAGAGAAATAAAACGTTCGTTCGGAACAGGTGGCCTTACGTATCACGGAAACAAGGCAGTTTCTGCGATCAGAAACCGCAGCCCTTCCCATCCAAAAACGAGAGGATGTATCGCAATGGCGAGCGGCGGTTCTGGTCCATGTCGCGGCTGACGACGCTGCAGCACGTCGATTCGCAAGTCGTCCGTTTCGACGAGTGGCGCCGCGATGCGTCCAATGCGACACCACAGACGTTGGGCGAACAGATCGCGGGAAAGATCGACAAACAGTATTCCCAGATTGACGGTGACCTGGACAAGCGGAAGGCGATCCACGCGCGTCTCGACGACGTGAACGGCCGCGTCCAGGCTGCTCTCGAGGACACAACCAAGACTGTAACCAAGACGGTCCGTTTTCATCCAGACGTAGTCGTGCGTCGGTCCAAGAAGGCGCGGTCGGTGCCGCCGCGAAGCAGCCCCGAGGCGACGGCGTTTGCCCTCGGCGCTTCGGCGGCCTCGGCGCGCGAGGAACGCAAACGCAGGCTGCGCGAACTGGCCGCCCTCGAGCAGCACGCAGATATAGACGACGACTCGCGCCTCGGGAAGCGCCAGGCTGAGATCGGCGATCTCCAACGTTTCGAACGGAAGGCGGCGAGGGAGCGCCGCCTCCGCGACCTTGAACGCCGCCTCCGCGACGCCGACTCCGAGACCCCTGGCTCCTACGACCCCCGCCTTTTTGCGCCGCACCCGCGGAAGGCGCGCGACGACTACATCGACTCCTACTGCAGGCCGCTCGAGTGGGCTTGCTAGACGACGAGTGGCGTCTGGCAATATTTCTTAACTATAGTTGCGAAACCATCTGACCATCGTTATTGCAGCGGCGGCGGCGGCGGCGGCGGCGGCGGCGGCGGCGGCGGCGGCGTGGATAATAATTATCTAGGGAGGCGGGAGTTGCGGTTGCACTGTAAAAATTTCACCAATTGCACTACAAACCTTTACCCCCTAAAAGAGTTCGGTGACGTCATAATCAATATCGCGGCCGTCTCCAACAAAATGGAGGCCGAGCCGTTGCTTGCCAAGAAGGGGAAAGGTGTCGTCGTCGTCGAAGCTAGAGTAGTAGTCCCTTGGGGAAAAGAAGAAGAAGAAGAAAAACGAAAAAAGTCGCGGGTGGGCTTGTATCTCCAGTACTTGGCCGTCGGAATCGTGTACGGCGGCCTCCCCGCGACTTTGTACGGGCTGTTTCTGGGATATCTCAACGTAGAGGGGTACGTGTATTCGACCGCGGCGACCATCGTGTCCTTGCCTTGGAGTTTCAAGTTCTGCTTTGGCGCGATCAACGACTGTTGGCCCTTGTTTGGGTACCGGCGCAAGTCGTACATGGTATTGGGGTGGACGCTATGCTTCGCGGCGCTCGCGAGACTAGCGATCATAAAAATGCCCGAGCCCTACTGGTGCGTCAACGCGTCGGGAGACGGGTACGTGAAGACGCGCGTGGATTCGTCGGGCGCAACGGTTGCGGCAGATCCGTGCAACGCGAACGCGGCGAGCTCTGGCGGTAGGTTCGCGCTCTGGCTCATGGTCGCGTCGCTGGGGTACTGCGTGAGCGACGTCGCTGCCGACGGGCTCACGGTGACCATCGCCAGATCCGAGCCCGCGTCGGAACGCGGCACGACGCAGACAACGGTTTATTTCGTGCGCACGCTCGGCAACATTTTGGCCGTCGCGATAGTCGGGCTCTGCTCGAGCTGGAAATACGAGGGCACGTTTTCCTCGTGGGGTATAGGGTTTCCGACAATCTGCGGGATCCTTGCCCTTCCAGCGGCCATCATGATCCCGTGCTCCTGGTTCCTCGTCGACGACCGCCGCGTGCTCGAAGAGGAGGAGGAGGACGACGACGACGCTAAGGTCGTCTTTCCGGCGGGATCGCCGCGGCGGCAGTACGCGCGCCGCGTCTGGGAGTTGCTGCGGAGCAAGGCCATGCTGTACGTCATTCTGTTTGAGATGGGTTATCCCCTCATCGGAGGCATCGCGACGACGGCGTCCGGCGAGGTCAAGAGCAACTGGGCGAACGTAAAGACGTTTCAAAACAGCCTCTTCTCCGTCTTCGGCCTTGGCCTCTTCGCGTCCGGGCTCTGGCTCGTCAAATCGCGATTCCTCCACAGCTCCTGGAGACTCATGACCCTCGTCACCACGGTTTTCCTCAATCTAATAGACATGCCCTTCTCCTTCCTAACCATCTTCGACGTCGTTAGAAATCAGTACTTTTACCTCGGCGAGACCGTCCTCCTCGAGATTCCTTCCGCCGCCAACTTCGTCGTCGCTACCTTTGTCATCGTCGAGATGGCCGAGGGCGGCAACGAGGGCATTGTCTACGGCCTCCTCACCACGACGGCTAACCTCGGCTCCCCCTTTGCCAACGCCATCTCCAATCAGCTCTTCCGCCTCTTCCGACCCTCGCTCTCGAACCCGGCCAACTACATCGACGACACCCCGAAATTCCGACGAACGGTTGCCTGCTCCTTCGCCCTCTCCTACCTAGCCTCGTTCGCTTCCCTCGTCACGCTCCCCCTCCTCCCGGACCAGAAAGACGAGGCCCTCGCTCGCAAACGTAAGTGGCCGCGACGCGATGCCTACGCCTACATCACCATCGCCCTCGTCGCCTTCGGCCTCGTCTACTCCGTCACCGTCAACATCCTCGCCATGTTTCCCGCCACCGTGTGCCTGCGCCTGGCGGGCGGCGACGGCTGCTCCTAGTGCGAGCAGCAACCTGCTCACATTCGACGACGACAACGATACTTCTTCTTCTTCTTCTTCTTCTTCTTCTTCTTAAAAATATGCCCCCAACCAACAACGAAGAGGTGCTGGCGTAACCGTTCGTCCTCCTCCTCCTCCGGTTGTTCAAAGGAGCCCAACCATAATAACCGCCGTGAGAGATTTCCAAACAATCCGGACCGGTCCGTTATCCGTCCGTTGCAGTTGCCGAAGAGAAGGGTAGGGGTGATGTGGACCCTATTAGTGATCGCAGCAGCAGCACCAGCAGCAGCAAGGCCCTTGGCAGCAGCAGCAGCTGCCGCCGAGGCGCTCCCGCGGCGGGTTCCGGGGCGCGGCCTCGAAAACGTGACGTATCTGCACATTCCAAAAACGGGGAGCACCTTCGAGAACATCGTGTTCCGTAGCGCGTGCCGGTGGCAGACGCCGCCCTTCATAGAGGCCGTGACTGTGAGCGAGTTCGCGCGGAGCCATTGCCCGCAGGCCTTCGAGCACTTTACGAGCGGGCACCGACCCCTCGCGAGAGCGCCGGCGCCGCGCAAGGTGTTTATCACGATCCTGCGCAAGCCGTGGAAGAGGGTGTACTCGGGGTTAATGCACAACTTCCACGATTGCCGGAGGCTCCAGCGCCGCGTCACGATCCAAGAGAACGACATGTCGCGTCGCGCCGTTGCGTTTTTTGAAAACCTGACCAACTCGGACGTAGCGGAGTACGCGAGCTGCGTCGGCGGGTGCGCGGTGAATATGTTGGTCGGGAGAACGTGCGGCGCGCCCGCGGCGAACGGCGAGGTCGCCTGGGCCGTCCTCGCCGAGTTCGACTTTGTGGGGATCTCGGACTTTTGGGATCTCACGTTGCGATTGTTTTCGGAGACTTTTGGGGTGCCGGTGGTGAAAACCGATCGGCTCCAGCTGCGGTCGCGGACCTACTCCTCACCGCAGAAGTGGATTCCCGCGATGCTGCAAAAGGCCCACCTCGTCGACAATCACCTCTACGATCGCGCCGTCGCGAGATTTTTGGACGATCTCGAACGCGCGGCCCACGGTGCCTTGGACCTTGGGACGGCGCGGGACGACTCGATCGAAAAGAGCCGAGAGTGGACGACCGACCTGATCGCCCCGTCGATGCACGGCCCGGGATTCATAACGACCTTCAACGGCTCGGAGGCCCTCGTCACCTACGGCCACGCCCAGTCTTCTTCTTCTCCTCCTACGACCAAGAAGAAGCAGCGACGACAACCGCCGTCCTCGCGTTTCAAGCAGCGGCTTAGGAGTCGTAGTTCTTCGTAAAGGCGGCCCGGAGCTGGGCGCTCGCTTCCTTTTGTCGCTCGCGCTCGTGACGAACAATGTCGGCGAGCTCGTGCTTGGCGCGTTTGAGGTCGCGCTTCGGGCGCGCGTTCGTCTTTGCCAGATCGGGGGGGCCGCCGACGATCCACCAGGGCGAAAGAGGCGAGCACGGCGTCGACATACGAGGGGCTGGGGCGAGCCCGAACATCGTCGGGCTCTTGCGTGGCGCCTCGGGTGACGCCTCTTTTTTCGGAGGAGGGGGGGGGGGCGGCGGCGGAGGCGGCGGGGACGCCTCCACCGACCTCCGAGGATCGACGTCTACCGAGTACAGTTCGAACGGCGCCGCCGGCAGAGGCGCGGGCGCCATCGCCTCGCTGAGCTCGTCGGCCGTAAGCTTCGACAGCTTCCTTGGCGTGCGACCTCGCGACGACCATAACGGCTCCATTTTCTCGGCCTCTTACTTTTAGGCAGGGTTTAAGAGTAAACCACTCAAAGGTTAAAGGCAGGGTTAGGGGGTTCGCCTGCACCCCCTCCACTGAATGAATTGAATGCCTGGGGAAAGTCGATAGACGTCAAAAGGGGCTTCCAACTGGCCAGTTCGCCGCAACTGAGGCCACCCCAGTAGCTCCAGCAATCGTGATACTATGCTGCTCCCCCCCCGGCTGATGAGCGTGAGCAGGAACAGGCTGCTCGAGTGTACGTAGAAATCCTCCAGGTAAAATCGCGTGAAAGCGAACCCAACCCACCCGACAATGTGGTTCCTCCGAAGAGAAATCCTGTCCAGCACACGGTACGCCGTTTAGGCGGCTGGTTGGCCGTCGGCGACAGTCGGCCCGTCGTCAATCGGCGAGCTCGTCGGTGAAAACGCCCATGTCCTCTGGGAAAAAGGTGCCTCCCGCCATTTCTTCCTTCCTCATATTTTCGTAGGCGTCGAGCTCGAAGCGCCAGGAGCCAGGTTTGGTGCCTTGAAAAAAAAATTCGGACGATGTACTTTGAGCTAACCGGAGATGCCGTCGTCGTGGCCGATGAATATTCATCCAGTCCAAAGTTTTCTGCGGCCATCCTTTGCATTCGCATCCGATACGGCCTCAATCTCGCCTGGGATCCAATAGGCCCCACGTTTTCCCTCGAGCTCCCACAACATCTCGACAACTCGCTGGCCAACAAGAGAGTCGACAATCGAAGGCAGCAGCTGGTCTCGCTTCGCCACTCGCTTGCGCTTTGCTCGCTTTGTGGCCAGAGCTAACTAACTAACTAACTTCAGACGTCTCCCGAGCACGGGAGCCAGGCCGGACCGGCAGGAGCCGGTACGGAATCACAGAGGAATATCACGCAGTTGGGGCAGAGGCGAGGGACGAGGACGGACTTGTTGATGGTGGACCGCCACTGCGGACCGCGGTCTTGTGCGAGGTCGTGTAAAAGCGTCGCAGGCCGCGGACGTGTTCGTCCACGAACAATCGACCTGTCCGTCGCGTTCTGCCCAACCGAGCGAACCCCATCCCAGCGCGAACTTTCCGGGTGCTAACCGGCCAGCCCGGGAGGCGAGCAGGCACCGTCTCACTCCGGGACGGCCGGGGCCGCCGCAGGGAGCAAGCGTGTTAGGCGCCGTCCTCCATCGCAACCAACGGTTAGCGAGCGATCGCAGGGTTGTGGCCAGAGCAGCCCCGGCTTTTTCCTTGAACTTGGCGTCGCGTACGAGGCGCCGAGCGTCCAGGGCCCTGCGCTTCTGTGTTGCCGTACCAAGCACCGGCGGCGGCCGTCGCTGCGGAACAAGAGGCTCATCCGTCAATGCCAGCCTCTCCATTTCGATCTTGCCGTAGATCCGCTTGAGATGCTTGGTTTAAAAGGCAACATTCGCTTCTGAGCCAAACTGCCCGACCAGTTCGTCCTTTGTCGAAGTGCAGGACTTGGGCTTGAGGTCACCCAGGCCCATTCCGTGGGTGTAGCGAGCAACGTTGCTGACGAGCGTCTTGCATCGACCACTGTTGCTACAGAGCCTGGCGAGTTCGGCGTCGAGCTTTCTTTCCAACTCTGCGGCGTGGTTCGTCCCTCCAGCTCCTGGTTGCTGACAAGGGGCACCTTCTCGAAGGCATCCATGGCCCTCCTCATGTCGTTTACGGCTCGATCGAGCGCCGCCGCGATCCTTTCGGCATTTCACGCACGGTGCCGATCGATCGCTGCTTGGCGACGAGCGGCGGCTTTCGCCATGTAGTCCAGCCGCCGCCCCATTCGCGCTGCTTCAATCACGGCCGCCACAGTCTTGTCGTCGTGCCGGTCGAGACGACCGGGGGCGGAAATTCCTTCCACCACTACCACCACTGTCTGTTCCTTCGGCAGCGGCGGTGGCTCGGTGCTGACGCTTTGCGACATGCGCATCGGCCCGCTCTCGGACGCTTTCCAAGGCCGCCGCTGCGTTGTCGGTCGTCCCGACAGCACCTGCAAGACTGCGAACGTCACCAATCGCTGAAATTCCGTCCGCCGAACCATGAAGCTTCACGTACACGCCACAGAACACTGATCGAGGGTGCTCTGGATGTCGCTGAAGCGGGCTGAAAAATAGCCTGGGATTCGCCGTGTGCGGTCTGCTCGGCGAGCTCGGTGGTGCCGATGGTCCAGTCTCGAATTCCATGGTCGCCTTCGATTCGGAGTTGCGTGCCGATGAGCTCCTTGCCGTCGAGCGGCGACGCGTTCGATTGGAACGCGCGCACCTCGCCCTCGCTGAGGTCGAGGGCTAAGAGGAGCTCGTGCAGACGCCCCATCTCGCTTCGCAGGTTGCGGACGAAACGCAAGGACGGGAGCTCCATCTCGGCGGCGCGCTCTTCCCAGATGAACGCAATGACGATCGAGGCGTTGACTTCAGAGACCTCGGACGGTGCGACGCGCAACGCCAACAGACGCATACAGAGGTGTCGCACCCACGGAGGCCAGGCCTGGCCCTTGCCAGCACCGTGTCGGCCGCGGCATGGAACTCTGGCGACTCGCTTCTCGAGCTCGGCGACGCGCGCCCGTAGTCGATCGATCTCCTCGTCCCGCGCTTTAAGCTCGGCCTCGGCTTTGTCGAGCTCCAGGGCGAGCTGCTTCGCATCCCTGTTGACGTCGGCGTAGCCGCGCTGGAGCGGGCGCGTCTACGCCGGGTTGCATTTTTTAGCCAGCTGTGCCTTGGTCCGCTCCGTCGCCGCTGCCGCCGCCTCGGTCGCTGCTCGCTTCACTTTGGCGCGGGCGTCGGCCGCCGCCTGCTTCTCTTCAGCCGCCGCCTGCAGAGCGCGCTTCCGCTTCGCCGCAGCAGCCTCCTCGCTCCGCAGACGCTAGACCACCTTGAGTTGTTGCTCTCGACGGGCCGCCTCCAGGGCCTCGGCATCAGCTCGGTCAGCGACAGCTGCCGCAGCCTCCATGGACTCGGCCTTCTCGACCTCGGCCTCGAAGGCCTCTTCGCTTGCCACCATAACGGCACTTTCGGCCGCGGCGGCGCAGCGTTGTTGGGACGCCGTTGCTGCATCGAGCTGCAGGACCTTGAGCCGTTCCACTACCACAACTGCCTCCGCAGCTCAGGCGACTGCGATTGTGCTGGCTGCAGCGCAGGCGGTCGCCGGTGTAAAGCGGTTGATCGAGCGCGACAGGCGACGGCGTTCTCCTTGTCCGACGCGGACGCCGCTCAAGGAGCGTGACGTTGGAGACGCCGTTGGCCACGAGAGTGACCGAGCTCGTTGCCGCGTCGTAATTGAAGCCTCTGGTCGGCAACCGCCTCAGCGTAGACTACGACGCCCGCCGAAAGGTTGCCAATCGCCTCGACTCGATCGCCGGGCCGGATGTCCGTCTTCGAGCACGTCGTCAACGCAGCCGAGATGCGCTTCTTGATCTCAAGAAGCACAGGCCGAAGGTCGGCGTGCTTCTGGGTAAAGTCGTTGCAGCAGCAGGGCTTACTGCAGACGAAGAATTGAAGGGGCAGCTTGCCCTCGATGCCGAGCACTCGTTCCAGGTGAATCGCCTTGCCCGGATCCTCAGCCCCAGCAACACTCTCCTTCCGACGGAGGTTGGACCGGCGTACGCGCCGCTCGGTCGGTTTCCTTGACCGGTTCTGCGAGCCTACAGCCTCGGGGGGTTCGGTGACCGTATCAGGCAAGATCTGAACGGGGCAGCCGGGGCCGCAGCCATCGTCCTATTCGGCTAAAAGTGCCAAAACTTGATTTGAGCCTGGCGCCTTTCGATTTGAGCAAGGGTTTCGCGCTCATCAGTGTCAGAAAAGTACTACCTACTAATTTTGCCCCGTAGAGGACACCAAATGCTTACCCTCATCACAAGTTCAGCGACGAGAAAAGAAAAATCGGAACTTCAAATTGATCCCTTCTGATTGCTGACATTTTTTTCTTCGCCGTTAGCGAGCCACGTACGTACTTTAAACGGCGGAATCCAAACTTCTCGTATTGGTTTCAGAAAGGTGTTGAAGAAGGGAATGTCTTTAAATGTCGACTGTTGAAGGGAATGTCCCTTCTTCTTCCTTCTTGATTCGAAGTATAGTGGGCATAACGGCCCACAAGACCAAACCACAACTTGACAAGGAGGAAGGAAGGAAGGAGCCTTCCGTTTGCCCCCACCAGTACCAAGCAGAAAGATTGTAGTTGGTCGTAAGTTTGAGTGACGGACGGACAGACGGACGGACAGACACAAGGCGAAGTAGTAGCATGCACATGTGCGAATGAAAGATCCCCCCCCCCCCCACCGACGAGGCGCGAGGCGCATCGGAGAGGCTCGGCTCCGGGAGTGGCTCCAGGAGTGGTGAGGCCGGGGTGGACGAGATGGTCTCAGAGCGAACACAATCGAAAGAGAGACGAGAAGGACATACGAAGCACAAAGGACGAGGTGAGAATTTGGCGGACGGACGAGAGCGTCGCTCAGCATAGGGTGCTGGTATCATCACGTACACGGGATAGTAGGGCGTGGGTATTCCCCTTGTTGATGACATTTTTTCGGTCAGGGGCGTGTGCGATACCACACAGATTCCGAGAAGTGTGTGGGACCGTGGCTTGGGGGGTTGTGCACGGCGTGATGCGTCTTGGGAGGTTGGGAGAGACGACGGGAACGGGAACGGACTGGACAAAATTTATGCTTGGGTGGTGGAACTTTTTTGTTTTTTTCAGGCCGTCAAGGCGATGTTGGCTTTCTTCAAGGCACCACTAGACGACGAAGAAGCAGAAGACGACGTTTCTTGGTAAGAGGTGAAGCACCACTTGGGGAGGAGATTGCAGAACAACTTGAGGAGCCTCGGCGTGGGCTTGAGGAGGTCGATAAGCTCGAGGATGATGCGCTTGTGGTCGTGGATACCGCTCGAACAGCGTTGCGCGCAGACGAACTTCTGGAAGAGCGCGAAAACGGGCGAGCCGGGCGGGTGAGTCGCCTTGAGCGCCGTAGTAAACTCGGCGCACCGCTGCACCAGATCGTTCCTTGGCGCGGGCCGTCGGTCGTCCTCGCGCTTTCGCTTCTTGGGCGGGAGCTTCTCCGAAACAGCCCCGGCCTCGACACGCTTGAGAGACATCAGCGCGCTCGTCGCCAAGTCCATCGACCTGTCGGCAGCGTGTCCCGCGTGTTCGTCCCGCAAATCCCGGGCGCACTGGTCGAACACGCATACGTCCGACCCGCAATTCTTGATCGTCGACGGCTGCTCGATCGAGACGACCCGTGACATGCCGTCGGTTCTTGGATTCTTGTTGGAGCCTTTCTCTAAGAGCTTCGTGTATGCTTGACCTACTCCAAATACCAGGCAAGATATCTAAAGACACAAAGATATATATAATTTGACCGTACTGTTCGCCTCTTCGCCGCGAAGCGTTGCGCGAAGAATCAATAGAGAACCAAAAACCCGCCGCCTAGCCCCGGCCAGGCCTTTCCTTTTCTTTTCGCACTAGTTGGAGGAGGAGGCCCCCCCGCGCAAAGGCAAGGCGTCATCCGCCGCCGCGGCATTCATCACATCACACCGTATCTATCACATCGCAGTGGTAGTGAGAATGACCCCCCCGGCGGCCGCCGTCACATCATCATAAAAGAAAAAAAGAACCTTTCATTCGTATTTCGTTCATTCGAAAAGTGTTTCGGGGTGGGGACCGTTGGGGGGTGTTGAAGTCGAGAAATATCGCTGCGATTCATCACTCGTTCGTAACACGGTTCGCCGCGTGGCAAAACGGCGAGCTTACATCCCAGCTTCAACCCAAAATGCAAGATAAAAGGAACCCTCGAGATGAGATGAGATGAAATGAGATGAAATGAGATGAAATGAGATGAGCTCACACGAGGACGAGAACAAGGCCGAGAAAAAGCGCTATAAGCGCGCCCGGTGGGGGGCCCGGAATCTGATCCACGAGGCCTTTGAGGACGGGTTTCCAGCGATGCGGGATCGGTTCGCGCGGGAGCGCATCGCCGCCGAGCAGAAGTACGAGTACAATCTCGGAACGAGGACTTTTGAGACCGTTGAAGCTGCCGACGACGGGATGGCGTGGTTGCGCGCCTTGTTCGTCGAGCTCGACAACCAGTGCGACAAGCCCGACGACGACGACGAGGAGGAGGACGCCGTACCCCCCGACTATGCTCGCGCGACGTTGCGAGAGTGCCTCCAAGAGGAGCTCGTCCATTGGCGTATCCAGCCGTCGGCGCGCGTCGGCCGGAGCAACTCCAACACGATTTCGATTACGCTCGATAATCATCAGGTTCCGGACGCGCGAGACACGCTCTCCTTTAACTTTGACGTTGAGGGGCCCCTCGGCATGGACGTCAAGCCGTGCGCGCTCGGCGTCACGGTCGTTGCCCTTCACAACGGCGGTCTCGCCGAGGCGAAGGGCATCAGGACGCACGACGTCATCACGGCGATCAACGACCTTAAGGGCGAGGACCTCGCTGCGCTCCCCAAGGCCCAGGCGATGGCTCACTTTCGATGCCGGCCCCTGCGCGTGGTCCTCGCTCGACCCAAAGACCACTCAAACCCCCGCCCCAGGCCCTTCGCGCCGCGCCACAATCTTTCGATCAACGTCGGGATCCGCCACCCCCACATCGCCGGCGACCAGCACGAGCCCGACACTCCAGACTCGGTGGCCACGATCGAACGATCTGCGGCCACTATCGAACGGCCCTGCTCTCCCGCAACGCCCACCGCCTAGTTCGGTCGGTCTCTGTCTCTCTCTCTCTCTCTCTCTCTCTCTCTTTTTTTTTTCCGCCGCGCCGATGACCCTTTAATGCGCCTATGTATGTATGGCGAATGCATGGACCGACTCCAGTATGATGGCCTGACTGACGGCCTGCTGCATGTTGTTGTCTCTCGGTCCTCCCGGCCGTGCCGGCCTTGATGAGTGAGGGAGGACTCCAACCCCGCGTCGTTGAAGTCATCATTAATAGTCCGTTTATTATTATTTATTCCCCTCATTACCTACATTCTACTACTACTAGTCGTACAGAAAACGGTCACCGCCCGCCGGGGCCACTCATCCTCAACGGTCGCCGGCGTTCGTCGTTATCGGCGATCATGGGGTCCGTCGGTGGTCTCGACCACGTTCTTTTTCTGCAATTTCTCGAGCCGCACGCCACGCGCGTGTCGTGACGTTACCGTCACACCCCTACCGCCGCCGCCGCCGCCGGCGCCGCGCTTTTTCACTTTGACGGCCGGTTTTATTTTTCTAGCTAGCGAGCTACTAGAGAGTCATAGTCATTTTAAAGTCAGCAGCTTCAGTTAGTAGACGGTTTTGTCGGTGCGCATCTCGAGGGTGGCGGCTTGGAGGAGCGAGGCGCAGCCCGAGACGACCGCGTCGTAGGTGTCCTCGAGGAGGGTCCCGTCGACAGCCGTTTTTTGGTTCGTCCGACGGTCTCGCGCGGCGGCGGCCTTGGCGGCGCGTTTGGTGTAGTCGAGCGTGGAGGCTGCTCGGGAATTGTTCGTCGATGAGAGGTTATCGCGTTGGAGGAGGCGGACGCGGACGTCCCGGACTCGCCAGCGGGTTCGTTCGATTCGAACGAAGCGGCGCTTGCGGGCAGCAGCCATGGAAGCGGCTCTTTTGAGGGCCTGTCGTCTGGCGAGCTCGCGGCGCTCGGTCTCGGCGACGGCAGCGTCGTCGAGATCGATGTCCAAGTCGTCGTATTCGAGCCGGAGGTCGAGGAGGTCGCGGTCGCAGGCTCGGACGTCGCGTTTGCGCTGGAGCCTTTCCTCCGAGGCCATCCCGACCCGCGCCGAGAGGCAGGCCCACTCTCCCTCGAGGGCCTCGCCCCAGCCAGCGTCGATTTCGGCGACCTCGAGGTCGTCGATCTCCTTCTCGATCTCGGCGAGCCGCGCCTCGGCTCCGAGAAGGAAGGCGTCCAGGCTCTCGTACTCCTCGAGAGCGTGCGTGCGCCGGAGCCGGAGGTCCCGCATGTCGGCGAGGACGTCCTCGAGGTCGCGTTTTACGTCGTCTCTGAGGTTGCGGATATTCTCGAGTTGGAGGGCAGCGTTCTCGAGCTCGCTCGCGGTAAGGAGCGCGTCGTAGCGCCGGAGATATCGGAAGCGGTGCCAAGCGCGGAAAATCAGGCGCGCAGCGCGGATTCGGCGGCCCGCAACCGCGCGCCGGAGCATGGAGTATCGGCGCCGCGCGAGGACGCCGCGGACCAGCCGCGCGACGGCGTTCGCGGCCTCGAACCGCTCGACTCGGGCCGCGTAGTCGCGCGCGCGAATGGCCTCGCGCGCGGCCGCGTAGGTGCGCCACGCCCTTTGGACGCGGATCGCGCCGACGCGGACCCGCCGCAGCCTCGCGACGTACGCTTTTGCCCGCGCGCGCCGGATGTTCGCCTGTAACGCCGGGACCAGGCGCTCGCGCGCGCGCTTCCGGGTCGCCGCGCGTCGCCGGAGACGCGCGACGCGTCTGTCGAGGTACCCGCGCGCGCCGCGCTGGATCTCGCGCGCGGCGCGGCGTTGGCGTCGCGCCGTCACCACGCGCAGGCGCCAAAGTCTCGCCCTTTTGCCGCGAGAGATTCTCTGGATGCTGGCCGCGGCGTCCCGACGCCCGCGGATCCGACGAGCCTCGGCGCGGCCGAGGCCGCCCCGAATCGCCCGCTGCACCGAGAGCCGCGCGGGCTGCACGACGCGCTCGTCGCGCCGCAAAGCAAACTTTTTTTTCGCGGAAACGCGACGCGCCAACGATTGGAGCCGCGTCGCCGCGAGCCGCCGGAGCACGGCTCGAGCCGTTCGCGGCAAGTACTCTCTGCTCGAAAATCCGAGCGTCGAGGGGAGGATCGCGCACCGGGCAACAAAGCCGCGCGCGGCCGCGTTTATGATCGTCGCTTTCGCCCACACAGACCGCGCCCACGTCGCGTAGCGGCGGCACTTCCGGCCGCGCGCCGCGCTCTGGATCCTAACGCTCGCCGTCGAGTATCTCGCCCGCCTCTCGCGAGCGCGCCGCGTCGCTTTCGTCGCGCGGTACCGCGAGGCGATCCGCGTGGCGGCGAGTTCGGCGACGCGACGATGAACGGCCGCGTATCTCGCGCCGAAGTACCTCCGCACCGCGCGCTCGAGGCGCGTCGCCGCGAGGTGTCGCCGGTTGCGCCGCCGGAATGCCCGGGGCACCACCCGCCGCCGGAATATGCGCTGGAGCCGCCGCGCGCACTCGGCCTCCACCTTGAACGCGGCCGCGAACTCGCCCGCCGCCAGCTTGGCTCTCCGTTGTTGTTCTTGTTTGTTCCGCGGCGCCGCCAAACAATACGTCGTCGTCGTCGTCGTCTCGGGTCGTCGTCTCGGGTCGTCGACGAGCGTCGTCGTCGCCTCGTCGCGCGCGGCGACGAGGTACGCCTCGTGGCGGGGCGGGAGCGAATGAAAAAAGTGACCAATGCGATGCTTCTGGTCGGTCTCGGCCGCCAAGAGATCGCGGAGGCGCTTGGCGCTCTGCGCCTCGTGCATGCGGCGCTTGCGGCCGTCGTCGACCCCGACGACCCGTCGCTCGAGGCGTCTAGCGTCGCGCTTTTCGACGGGCGCCGCGGCATAAAGTTTCGGCTTCCACTGCGCCGGCGTGAGGAGCCGCAAAGCGAGCGTCGAAGACCCCAGGAGGTCGAGGTCGAGCCGCGCCGTAAAGGGGAGCTTCCCGGCGGCGGGACCAACCGCGAACCCGCGCGGGATCCTCTCGGACCGCTCGTCTTCCGTCTCGTCGAGGAGCGATTCGACGACCATCTCGGACCGGCTCTGGTGGTCGAGCCCCACGAACGCCCCGGACACGATGGTCGCCGTGAGGTGCGCGTGGCCCTCGGCGACCGCAGCGTCGCGCGCCCGGCACCGCGCCTCGGCGAGGGCCCAGGCCCGCGCGGCCGTTGGCGCCGTCCCGGCGCTGATTCTTTTCGCGACGAGCGAAAGTCCCCCGAGCTCTTCGTCGGGGACCGCGTCGTAATACCACGCCTCGTACCCGCCGCGGCCCGGCTCGACCTCGCGCGCCATGTGCCGGCGTCCCCCGACCAGTCGGCGTGCCTCGTACCACGAACTATCGTCGCGGACGCTCGCCTCTACCGCTTCCAATCGCGACGACGCCCGGAACCTCCGTTCGAGCCGGGACGCCGACCCGCGCATAACCTCGAGAATGTGGTGGTCTCCGTCCCGGGGCTCCTCCTCGAGCGCTTCCCTCACCATTCTGGCGCACGCATCGAGGCTCTCCCCGCACACCGAGGTCCCGTCGACGCCCACGATCAAGTCCCCGGCGCGCAGCCCGGCGATCCCGCGCTTCGTCACCGCGTCCTGCGCCTTTCTCGGGCTCGCGGACACCACGCACAGAGCGCGCTCGCTCGAATACTCCAACTCCAGCCCCAGCGCCCCATGACCCACCTCCACCCGCAGCATCCCGAGGATTCGACGTTAGGGACCTCCCTGTTAGTTAGTTAGTTAACGGTCTGGACCATATTGAAACTAGACCCTACTACGTCGTAAAGTCATGGCACGAGGATGAATGAAGAAGAGTGCGCGGTGCCTGTCGCTACCCGCGACGAGGAAGTGGGCGCGGACGACAAGTTTGCGGCCACTCGAAGCTACGGACAAATTGACGCGGCATTGGTTGGGGGTCGCGCGTCGATGTTCTCTGGGAGTTGTTCGTTCAATAGCGTCAAGTTGGTTTCCCATCATGAAAAAAGCAGTCGCCATCTTCAATGCCGGCTTCCTTCCTGGCGCCGCTTCGTGTCCGAGGACAACGAATACCAGGAGGAGAAGAGAAGGAGGAGGACGCCATGGACGTTAACCACGACGACGACTGACTGACTGACTTCGCGCGGCTGCGTTCTTGTTCTTCCCGGAGGACGGACACCAAGCGGAAAGACCAGGACGATAGAAGTGGCCCCAGCAAGCAAAAGGCGCAGCCTCCTCAAAACATTCTCGATGCGCCGGATGTTGTATTTGGGGCCGATGGCATCGTGGAGCTCCCGGCTCCCTCCTCGAGGGGCCCAAATACTTCACTCCCGAGTAACGACGAGTATACGAAAAGTAGATTCTTTTGCAAATCGGCAGCAGCTAACGACATCTCTCTCGATCCAGAGGACAAAATCGCCATCATTTTATGTCAACTCGAAAAAAGGGTCAGCACCAACGACGATGACGATCCTGGGCGGCCGGCCAGCCACCAGCGCGTCTGCACGGCACCACGATTATTTATGATGATAATAAGAAGAAGAAGGCTCGGCTCGGTTCTACGGGGGAGTAGGGGCAGTCTGTCTGCACGCAGCAGCACAACCGGAAAGTCAGGCAGACACGCAATGTGCGGCAACACGTTGGTGGGACGCGCGTGCCCAACAACGCAACCCGATGCGCGAACCCCGAGCTGAAATAGATGTTGTTGTTGTTGTTGTTGTTTGTTGTTGTTGTAAGTCGCTGCGTCGATGTGGTGGTGCGGGCTACTTTGTGGGGTAAGAAGAAGAAAAGGGAAATACAGTTGCGCGAGGAGCCAATGCAAGAGAGCAGCAGCAGCAGCAGCAGCAGGGTCACGGATCGTCGTCTTGGTGATGGTCGTCGTCGTCGTCGTCTCGGGCGTCGTGGTGGGCGGGCGGCGTGACGATCTGGCGCGCGAGCTGGTCCTGCCAGGACTCGGTGTGCGCCGAGGCGTCGACGCTGCGGTCGAAGACGTCGGCGACGATGCGGAGGGCCTCGGCGCGCGCGAGGAGGGTTTTTTCGTCGACGGAATGGTCCGCGAGGAGTTTGTAGGTCGCGGCGCGGAGGGTCGACTCGATGTCGACGACGGAGAGGCGCCAGGCGGCCTCGATGACGGCCGTCATCATCTTGGCGTGGGAGGATTTCGAGACGAGCTCGGCGGCGTTGGCGGCGTTGAGGTCGCGGGTGGAGCGGGCGTTGGCGACGGTCGCCTCGATACCCTCGACCGACGAGGGCGAGCCGTACTCGAGAACGGGATCCCACGCGTCGTTTTTGCGGGCGAAGAGAACGGCCGCGTGCTGGTAGCTGAGGTTTTTCCAGAGGACGCGGGCCTGGATCTCGTGGGCGAAGGACATGATCTCCCAGGGGAGCGGCGTCTTGTCTACGACGATCATAAAAGCCCGGCTCGGAAGAGGCTCGTCCTCGTCTTCTTCGTCGAAGGCCGGAACGGCGGCGCCCCGGACGCGCGCGCAGTGCTCCTCGGCGACCTGGGCCGCGCGGGTCCGCGAGACGGCGCGCGCGGCGTCGACGACAACGTCGAATTTCGTCGAAGCGACGTGCGCGGTGTCCCGGAGCGCGAGGAAGAGGTCGTCCGAGTACGACGCTTTGGCCAGGCGCCGCTCGCCGGCGACGTCGTAGGCGCGCGCGATGACGCGCATGAGGGTCGCCCCAAACGGCGTCCCGACGAGGTCCTTGGCCCGGTCTCCGACGACTGCCCGGAAGGCAACGACGTCGGCCTCGCCCGAAACGTAGGGTTCGAGGACGTCGTCCGCGAGAATTTGCGCGAGGCGCACGACGCGACGACGCTGCTCGAACTGGAGCTCGTCGGCGTCGATGTCGGCGTCGTTCTCCGATGAGCCGGCCGAGAGGGACTTTTTCATCGTCGAGGCGAGCCGCAGCTCGCCGACGTAGGTCTCGAACGCCTCCGACCCAAACACCATCGCGAAGAACGTCGCCGCGTCCATCGTCGCGTGAGACTCGACCTCGCTCTGCATGCCTCGCTCGTCGTAGGTCCTCCGCGCCACGGGATTCGACAGCACCTGGTACGCCTGGCCGATTTTCTGGAAGGTCGCCTGCGCGTCCTCGTCGCCGCGGTTCTTGTCGGGGTGGTACCGGAGCGCCTGCTTGTAGTAGGCCTTCTTGATGGCCGCGTCGCTCGCCGACGGCGAGACCCCCAGAGCGTCGTACAGCGTCGTGTCCACCACGCTCGCCGACGACGCCTCTTGGTCGTCCTCGCGCCGCTGACCTCCCTCCTCCTCCAGAAGCTGCCGCCGCCGCCGCCGCCGCCGTTTCTCCTCGCGTTGTCGTCTCCGCTCGGTAAACTTCGCCTCGGCCCCCGGCCGCAACACCTCCTCGCACTCCGCGCGCAGGTCGTACCACTTCCATTCGTTTGCCTCGGCGTCCCACTCCTTCCCTTCGACGCACGCCTTCACGGCGGCGGGCGTGTTGGCGACGCCTTCGGCAAGCGACTTGCACGCCGACAGCACGCCCGCGACCGGCAAAGCGACCGCGCCCAGCACGCCCGCCCCCAAGCCCTTGACGAATCCCGTCGCCCCCTCGTCCCGCGCACCGATTACGGGGGCGGCCAGCAGCGTCCCCACACCCCCCGCGACCCCGGCCCCCACGTTCAGGAGCGCCTGCGCCATGCCCGCGCCCGCGTGCTTTGGCTGCTCGCTCGACATCCAGAACCCGCCTATCCCCTCCTCCTCCTCCTCCTCCTTTTTGTGTTCCCCGTTTTTTTCGCCGCCGCCACCGCCATCGATCGTCCTCGCCATCACCTCTTCTTCTTTTCTCCGAGTAGTGCTGCTGCTGCTGCTGCTGCTGCTGCTGCTGCTGGTGGTGGTGGTGGTGGTCCCCCCATGCCTACCAAAGATGGATGGATGGATGGGTGGTGTACTACTTTGGTAAATCCAATTCCATCCAACGGACCTTCCTACAACTAAACGGTAGCCTAGCTAGACCCCCTGGGACCGCTCGCGGTCCGCCACGAGGCCGACGGTCTGGTCGAAGAGGAGCGCGAGCTCGTCGTCGGTCGCCGCACCACTCGCTCGAAACCGGACGCGGCCGCGGTGGTCCACAAGAAAGACGTATCCGACGAGCCGGTTCGCCATGCCGAGCGCGGCGCGCTGGGCACTCGTGTCCCCGATCCGCAGGAGGGTGCTGTGGTGGAGGAGGGGGTCGTTCTCTCCCCGACGGAGGTTTGCGAGGAACCAGGACCGAAACAGCCGCGCGACGGGATTCTCGACGATAGTCAGCTCCACGATCTTTGTCGAGTTTTTTGCCCGCGACGATGCGCACAGCCGTTGCGCGAGTGGGACGATCCAGCTCGCGAGCTTGACAGCGCCGACTTGGCGCGTAGACACCGCCACGAGCGTCACCCGCTTCTCAAAGTATTCCGGCAGCGTCACCTCGCTTCCGTCGAGGTTCGTCGCCGGCAGCTCGGGAAACTTGAATCCCTTGGACGCGCTCAGCGCCTCGGCCCCGAACGGCTTTCCCCCGGCGCGGACCTCGCGCAGTTCTTCTACGAACGACAGGGGGGCAAACGACGCCAGACGCCGCACCTTTTGTTGTTGGGCCCTTATTATTATTCTTATTCTTCTTCTTCTTTCCAACCAAGTCGTCGACGGCCAGCCTACCTCGGCGAGACCCTCCTGTCGCGCCGCGCCCCGAAACGACGACGACGACGACGACCAACGCCGCGATCCAACCACGAGCCGCAGCAGCATCCTCCCAGCGGGGTAAGTATTAGCGTTTTGTGGGGGGTATCTATCGCCACTACTCTACTGACGGCGGCGTCTCGTGATATAAAAAGCAGCAGCACAAACAAATAATTTATTTATTTATCCGCGTAACATTTTCCCCCCTTGGAGGGCACATCATCATCATTGTTACAAGGGGTTGTGTTGAGCCATTTATTATACTCTAATACTCTAATTATACTCTAAAGACATGGCAAGCCCCGAGGAACGCAGCATCTTTTGCCGATGGCACGCATCATCTCGAAGGCCTAGGTTGTGGTCGAAGCGCAACGAGCCGGACCTCCGTACAAGGTCTCCAAAAATCGACCGGGCTCTCTTCTCTCAACAGAGTGGCGCGCGACCACGTGCTGGGCGAGCGCGCGCTTGTCGCGGAAGCTCCGCTCGCACTGCGCACACGTTAGGAGGGCGCTTCGCTCGCGCGGAACGAGGCTTTCATAGTGGCGCTCGAGCGCCCCGCAGTCCGGCGCGATCGCCATCCCGCACGCCGGGCATTCTACATCATCTGCTCGGTCATTTTCAGCACGCCCTTCTTGTTGCTCGAGGAACCAGTCCGGCTTGGGCACCGGCGCATCATCGTGCTTGGCGCGGTAGTGCTGGCGCAGGGAGCCCGGGTCGGCAAACGACAGACCGCACTCGTCGCAGACGTTCTCTTCTCTCACCACCCGAGCGGCGTGCGCGTCGCCGCGGTGCCTCTCGAGCGCAGCCTGGTCGAAGCACACGCGACCGCAGCGATCGCAGGCCTTCTGGTTCCCAGCGACGCGATCAAGGAGCTCAACCCACGGCGGCCCGCGCGCTTCCGCCGTACGCCGGAACGATAGCGTCGTCGACGACGCCGAGCGGTTCCGGAACGACGCCGCGCTGAGCGACCGTCGTCGCGTATAGCCCGGAAAGGCCGCGTCGACGAAGGGCGTCGCGGCGACGCACTCATACCCGTGCCGCGCCGCCGCCTCCCGCGCGCGCCAGCGATCGATCTGGTCGCCCGCGAGCGTCACGTGCACGCGGGGCTCGCCGACAGCCGCGATGCCGGCGAAGGTGTGTGCCAGCAGTGCGTAGTGCGCCGCGCAGTCTTCGGTCCCGAGGTGAGGGTGCGTAAACGCAACATCCTCAAATCTCCCAAGTCCTTCGAGTCGCGTCGCGTCGACGCCGTGAACTACCCGCATTCCCGCCTCCTTGAGTCGACGCAAATGCCCTCGCGCGTCGCAGTACCGAGCCACCACGCTCGCCTCGTCCTCGAGTCCCGTCGCGACTATAACGCCCTCGACGCTTCTCGCGAGGGCGCTGGCGAACGAGAAGTCGCCCTCGCCCAGCAGCAGCAATCCGCCCATTATTCATTACCCTTCCTTTCGGTTATATTATTTTATCTCGTGGCTGCCTTGCGCACTCGTGTCGTCGTTGTTGTTGTCTTTTGTCATTCACATTATCGCACAAAATTCTTTGGAGATTCCACCAAGACGCACGCACGCCAGTCGCAATGTCATGCTGCCTCGCAGGGTGATTCAGCAGCATGGTCGCGCTTTGCGCGCTTCGGGGGGGGCGCGCCGATCCAATCCGCCGCCGACCGCTTCTCGGGCATCTCCTCCGTCTCGTCGTCCGCGAGGATCGAGATAACGAACTCCAACAGCCTTGCGTCGTCCTCTTCGTCAATGCTCACGAAAGGCCACTCGGGGTCTAGGTCGAGGCAGCTCATCACCAAGTCCCTCCAAGTGCGTCCCTTCGGATTGTTTTTGATGAAAGCTTTGCAGCAACGCGCGTCACGCTCTGCCTTTTGCTACGTGGTCCTTCATCTGTGGAAAGAATGTGTTCCAGAGATTCGAATATCAGGCGACGTGGTTTGCGTAACAGCTACTATAACGGTCGGCAAACGGTTATCGCGATTCCTGGTGTGTCAAAAAAAAAAGTCAGGCCGAGACGGCGACAGTCGTTTAATCACCAGCAAATCTCTTCTTCTTCTTCTTCTTCTAAACATGTGGGATATCGCTCGCTGTTGTACTCATCATTTAGTTAGTTAGTTAGTTAGTTAGTTGTACTCATCATTTTCTCGACACTAGCTGATATTCTGTCTGCTGCCATGGACTCCGCAACTTCCGAGGAGGCGGTGGAACCCGAATCATGACCCGCTGGCTCCGTTTTTTTCACGTTCTTCTTGACAGATACCCATCACTCACGGGTCGCAGCTGGTCTAAGCAATAGGTGACAGACCTGGCCTTTTGTTGGTCGGGGTGTGCCCGCTACGATCGCTCTTCTCCTCCCTGGCTTGGGTTTTTGGCCCACCACCATCGCCATTCAATCGCAGCTCCTCGGCTCCGGCCCGACGGAGACGCAAACACTGGATACACCACACCCTAAGTCCCCGACTGACTCGCCTTGAATCAAATCCTAGCTTGTAAACCTACCATCCTCGCTTTATATTACTGCCGCATCACGGACGAAGTCCTAGTATATGACATCACGATAGTAGTTTTCACGCGATCTTTGAACCTCAACCGAAGCTTGATTACGCCCCTGGTCGAGATTCGGTGCTGGTTCCTCGTGGACTGCCCGGGGAGGCCTACTGAAATCCAGGGGGTGTCTGGTGCCGGCGTGTAGCCCGCTGACTCCCGGCAGCACACAGTGTGAATCATTGAGCGGGGGACGGGGAGGCGGGACCACCAGAATGACCGCGGAGATGGTCTCCTAGCATACTGCCAGTGCGCGACGGATTCGGCCCTAGAGGGGCACGTTGAAGACGCTCAAGGGCCCAAGGAGGGGCGGCGCAGCTTAACGTGCCCATGTTTCCGAAGAGGCTGACGTAGTTGTTGGCGCGGCCGCCACCAGCTTGCAGTACAAGCAGCGCCGAGAGCATTTGAATTTGCTGTTGTTGCTGCTGTACCATAGCCCTTGTCGCCGCCGCCGCCGTTCTGCCGTTTGTCGGGCAGCCTTGGCCGCGAGCTCGCGCCGGGCCCGCGAGAGGTCCTCATCGAAATCGACACAATCGGCGCCATCGACCACGTCGGCATCGACTTTGACATCGCGCAGACCGAGAGTTCGACGAGAGCCGAGCTCGACGAGCTCCTTTTCTCCGACGCCTTTTCGTTCACGGCATTCTCGAGCGCCTCGTTCTTGACGGTGTAATCCAGCAGCCCCACGACATCGCGGACGGCAAACGGTATTTTGGGCTGCGCGATCAGGAAGCAACGGAGCTTGGAGCGGCAGTCCGCGACGCGAGATTCGGCTTCGTCTTCCCGTCGGGTCCTCGATCACCTTGTCTGTGATGCTGGTCAGCTTGATGGCGAGGGTGGTTTGCATCTCCGGGGAGAAACGATGGCATAGATGTTGTCATACTCTTGCGAGTTGGGCTCGAATTGGAGAAGGCAATGGCAAGAGATCTCGGACTGCGTACTCGCGGCTGGCCTCGACCTCGAGGATGTGCACCTTCTTTATCACTTTGCCTTAGAAGGCGACAGAGCTCGACATTCAGAAAGTCCAGCCGTGCCGCTGCCCGCGTACGGGAGTCTTTCGCGGTCAGCGAGAGCGCTCGTGCCGTCAAACTCGTAAACCAACAGCGAGAGCGCTCGTGCCGTCAAACTCGTAAACCGACCGCCTAAATTATTCGCCAGCCGCCTCGCAGTGCTCGATAACCATATCGCTCCCAAGACCGGTGGCCCGCCGAAGCTCTTCAGGAGTAAACCGAAACTTCAGAGCAAGCTGCGCCAGAGCCGAGTGCCGTCGAGCCCGCCTCGGGTATCGTCGAAGCTATCATCACGAACGGTCGATAGCTGTGCACTCTGCAACGCAACAACTCCAGAATTTTCTTTCAACCCCTTTTCGTCCTTGGTTGTTGGTTTTTGCAAGCGGTGGTTGATCGCAGACGGCGTCGACGGCCGCTGAATACCTTGTCTGGAGTGTGCACGGTCTCGAGTCTGTCTGGAGTGTTGTCTGTTGTCTGTCTTTAAATGTCGACTGCTAAGAGGGGGGGGTGTTGTCTGTTGTCTGGCGTGGTAGCCTTCAACAATAATAACCCCCCATTCGTATGCGGTCCGTTGGTCGCTGGAAGAGTTGAGTTAATAACTCGACTCAGTCACGAGGCTAACGCGAGCGGCTCTTGCCCTTTTGGCCTCGAATGCCACAACCAAACTAGGTGCGATAGAGAACAGTAAAAATCACTGTGCCTCTGGTAGAGAATGGTGGCAGTGGTAGTGCTGCCTTTCGTCCTGTCCTCTAACGACACAAAGAGCAGCACGGTGTGCGACACAGCGATTTAGTGGTTGTAGGTGTGAAGGATGTGGCTAAGGGGGGGGGGGGGGATCCTAGCCCTAAATGGAATTTTCTATGTCTACGCCCTCGCAGATTGAACTCGGTGATGAGCGAAATCTGGGACAAACAAAACAAATGTCTTGCCAAGGACAAATGGATGTCGAGTCGTCGTGAGGAGGCGTTGAAGGAAAGTGTGCGAAGTGCATGAAAGAGAGAGAGGAAAACGAAACGCAGGTAGTGTGTGAAGTGAGAAAGGAGAAAGAGCGGATGATCAAAGAAAGGAAAAAGCATCGATCGTGAGTAAGAAGAAAAGTGGAGGAAGATGCTAAGTAGGCTAACGATGAAGTATGGCGAGTGTTGTGCGAGAGATCAGATCGTCATCTTGCTCGGTGGCTAATGATATAGGGGACGGTGTGTGCCGGTGGATAAATCAGAAGTGGCTGGGGAAGCATCTGAGTAGAGCGGGGGGTCTAACGAGTAATAACAGGAGGAATCATGGGTCGGGCAGTCGGGAATTGCGCTGTAGACCAATGGTTGATCGAAAGGCGAATAATGAGAGTGGCCGTAGGGATGAGATTCTATTGTGGCTAATGTTGGGCTAGTAAAGATTTGACGATGTGACGGAGCGCCAGCGTGATCCCATGAAGAGATATGACCATTTAACCAAATCGGTTTAGACATGGTAAGGTAATCGTCGTAATGAGAGCGAGTTAGGCGGAGCTGTTTCTGGAAGATGAGGGAACCAGAATTGTCTGTCACATACGTGTCAAAGCTGTCGTCCTGAGTGTAGCGTGGGACAGTTGAATCTAGGCTATGAGCGTCTAAAACAATATGCGGATAATCGTAGCGCGATGAGGATATCGGGATAAAGCTGTCGGGAGGTGGCCATAAATATGAAAACTCTAAATTTGCTGTAGCTTGGGGTTCGTAGTCTCGTGTAAGTCGCCAGTGACTATCATCGAAAGATGATTGGGCGGAGACTGAAGTTTGCGAGTGTGTCGCGTATGATGGTGGGTACAGGCGTGTGTCCTGTGCTGACGAGTCGGTGCCACGTGCAGAAAATGCAGAAGAGTTGGGCAACAGAAGAGAATGCCTGAAGGCGATGGACTGCTTGAAGATAGTGCCCGTGCCAGGGGGAGAGTTGACTTCGAAGGTATGGTCAAAGTCGCATCTTTCGTGTTCTATGTTGTAAAGTGATCCTGAACTGTTACAATCGACTAATACATTCATTTCATGTCCGGAGTCGTTTTCATCAGAATCAAACGAAGCATTTTCACCAGAATCAAACTTCCCTTGATGTACAAGCGCGAGGAAGCGTGGTGCATCCCTGGTGAATCGTGCAGTGACTGAAAGGGGAGACATTCGACAGAAGGGTGTTGTCGATATGCGAGAGCTGTACAGTTTACAACGTGTAGGGAGCGTATGTTGCAAGAGAGGATTAATCTGTGGACGGGGGATGTCCGAAGAATGAACATGATGTGAGGTCCTGTCCATAATGCGAGAACTGTCCGGCAATGAGTCACGTGAGACTGTGGCTAGCAGCGAGTGTGTGGGAATGAAGAAGTGGATAGGCATGGCAGTTGACTTCCTTTGATTCGTAACACAACTGGGTGGGGCTAGCGGTGTGCGGCAGTGAGATTCGGTGGAATGCTGAGAGCAGAGCGCGTGTCCAACCTGTGGAGATTGGGGGTTATCTTCGCGGGTGCTACGGGAAGCGTCGGCTGGGTGCGAATCGCAATGGCGGCTGTTGGGCTCAGAGTTCTGCAAGATGGAACCTGCAGTGCGAACCGAGAGGAGCGAACCGAGTGCGTCATAGGAGCGTAATACGCTAGTGCAGTCTGAGTTGTGTCCGAAGCAAGATTCTGATAACAATGTGGACAGATGCGAGATATGATCAGAACTGGACGAGGATTTCGCGTGAAGTTGCAAACCGAACCATGATGGTGCAGAGCTTTAACGTCAAACATGGTGGTGGGAGGGACGTGAAATGAGGTGAGCAAAGGACTCTGAGTGCGGCTATCATTTGGTGGCGGGCATTTATTGCGCGAGACTGGCGATAACTGCGACGTGTGGCGTTGGCGTGATAGAACTTCGCTTGCATATGGCAGCATGCTGGATAAAATCGAGCGAGGATGGAATGCTGAAACTTGAGAGGTGTGACCTGCGAGATATTGACGGAAAAGCGTGGGAGGCTCTGAGTTGCATTGATGACGGAACTTAGTGTCATCACAAATCGTCGGGGATTTGATCGTCGGGAGTCGCGTTGAAGCGGAGAGGAACGATGAATACTTATCGGGTCTTGGCGTGTGACAGAGGTCCTTAGAAAGAGGGACTTCGGTACGTGCCGTGAATTATGTTCCGATGTAGCCAGAGTAGCCATAGGAGGCATGACAGATACGAATCGAAGCGAATCTTGTCGTCGGTGGAATACTAATGCGCCCTCGTAATTCGAACTGGGTGAAATCTTCGAATTGCCGGTGAGACCGAGAGACCATGATTGCGAAACGAGCGCAGAGCCGGGCGGCGGTCGGAGGAGGCGCTTCAGCGGTGGCTGAGACGACAGTGTTCTGCGTATCATGAATCAAAAGGTGTTTGGGCGTCGTACTGTGCGACAGGCGAGCGTGAGTCTCAGTTGACTGTGAGTGTACCATGGGTATGGCGCAATGTTTGTAGTCTAAACCGAGAGGGGCGGTGAGCGTGCCGTCGCGAGTGCATTGTAGCCCGTGCGGTGTCTGGGCTTTAATCGGAATATGACATATGATGTCATACAAAGCGATGGGAGCTGAATCAGACGTGATGGGACTGGCTAGTAGTGCCGGGAGAAGCATGTCGGGGGTGGTGCTCAGAGATGAGGGTGGAACGCAGTCCACTTCTATCTTGGTTGCCGTGTGTCGCGGTACTTTGGGCGTAAACAAATGACATGAAGTAAATGCTTGTGGAAAGAACGAGAATGCGGTTATAGTCGCATGGGGAGGTTTCATTTTGTCTCTGCTGCAGTCAAATGCTTTTGAGGAAACCAATGGAGAAACCATGAGCACAAGGGTGGCGTCTGGTGGCCAAAGTTCATGCTCGAGATCATAGTCGTCCATTAGATGACTTGAGGTTGTCGCGAATGAGCGATACGTCGACCTGGTGTCAGGGGAGACCGAGGTGGTGCAGTGACCTGACTGGCTGAGGTAGCCGTGCTGGTAAAATCCCAGCGGGTGCGCATAACTCTGCAGAGTGCTGACATTGGCTTGTGCCTGATCTGCAGTCGTGCAGGGAGGCGAGATCGTCTGTGCTAATGCGGATTGCAGCGACAGGGGAGGGTCAGGTGCCTGGGGGGCTGAGAGGCGGCCTTTGTCTTCCAGAGGCGAAGGGGTCAAGCAAAGCTGTAGCTTCGTCTCGTCGTGATCGGATAGGCGCAATGAGCTTGTGCGCATGATCGTGGTGCGCTTACCCGTGTCTTCATGATGTACCTTTGTGTCCTGTGGTGGTGCTTCTGCGAGCGGGACATTTCTTAGCGATTGGTCCATCGGATGGGGTGCATCAGCTATGAATGAGACAGGAGCCAGTAGCAGTGCAAGGTCAGGTGACAGAGCGTTTGCGTGGTCGAGTAATTGAGCGTTGGACCTGAGCATCGTCTGCATAGTCTGGAATCGTGCTGTGCAGTTGGTTTGCGTTGTCTCGTCTGCTACATCAATGAGCTGGCTGGTGTAGCTGGCCGTTGTGGTCTTATCTTTCGTCTTGTCGTCCAATAGAGACTGCGAGATAGTACTCGTTGTTATGTGCGAGACTTTAAGTAGCTGTTGAGCCTTTGTTGAGAGGTGAGTGCTCTCTTGTCTGGCAGTTTCACAGTGGCTTTGGAATTCCAGAGACATGATTGCGCAGCTTCAAACGTCTTGGCATTGGGGATTGCCATAAAGTAACTCGTAAGTTCAAAGTCGGACGTCGGAAAATGCATCGAAAGGCCTGTGAGGTCACCAATTGAAATACGCCCTCGTAAGGCGTGCGCGACGTGGTGCGGGCGCGAGCGACTTAGGTTGGTGATCTGAAGGTCGTGAGATACGTAGCGGCGCGGAGTGTCGGTGGAAATGACGAGTGGCGTGGTGTTAGAGGCGGTGACGCGGAGAGCATCGAAAAGCGTGTCATGCTCCAAGAGCGAAAGCACGTGATGCGGATGGTCCGAAGTCAGTGCCAAAAGGAGTGTGTCTCGCGGCTGACCTGTCTGCAAGGTAGGGCAGATGGGCGCGTGAGCTGAGATCCCGTGGTGGAGAGTATCCGGCTTGAAATGCTTGGGGTCCAGTGCGAGAATTCGAAAAGAGGGGTCGCCGAAGGAGAGTGCAGTTGAACCAAAGGCGATGTAAGGGTCAGTCCTGCTGGGTGCATCCTCAATGGCGGAGATGCTGGGACCAGAGCGGTGAGTGCCGGAGTGACCAGGGTTGCCCTTAGGCGTGTAGAGCATTCGAAGGTGCGGGCATGTGACATGCGTCCACAAATGAGGAGTGACGTGCTGAGCGATAAGACGCTTTTGAGGGAGGCAACGTACGTGACTTGGGTGCATGTTTGTGGTGGAGCCGGCAGCTGGCGTGGAACGTTTGGCGTGCATTCCAGTGATGCGAAAATGCTTACAGAAGTCGTTCAGTTGAAGCGAGTCTGTGCATAGTGCGCGGAGAATGTTTCCTGAGAGCGCAACGTCGATTTTCCGGAGGCAGCGCAAGCGTGTGGGCGTCCAGAAGAAAGCTATGCAAGGGGACACACAGGACCGAAGTGGTCGCAATGGAATCGTGCATAGTTTGCGGCTGATCGGGTCGTTCAGAACTCTCGAAATCTGTGTCTGTTACTGCAGCCATGGGGAAAGGTTTCCAGAGGCTTGGTCGCGGTGAGACATAAGGATCGGTAGTCGAAAGGAGTGCGTCCTCTGACTGAGAGTTGGGGAGCGGGTGATCAGGTGTTGCGACTGGTGCTCGTGCGAAGACATCCATCAAATCGTTATACGGTGGTCGCAGATGGGTCCATGCAACCTGCTGAGCAGTGTCATCCAGGGCATCCGACCGAAAAGGTGGATGGTGGGTGCAGCAGCAAGCGCCGGTGAGCGGCAGTGCGCGCTGTCTTCGAGGAGGGGAGGCTGCGAGGCGGAACCAGCTTCGAAGTGATCGGGAGCTGGTGATCGAGAGATATCGAATAAGGCGGGAATGCCTTGTGAATCTGAGCTGATACCTGCAGGTGCGGTGAGTGCCTACGAGTATGTTGACCGTGGGACCGTTGACAGCGTGTCTTGTGTATGCATCATACCAGGGGACTGAATCAGAGGGGATGTTGTCAGTAGCCTGCGGCTCTTGCGCGCGGTGCATGGAATACGGCGGAGCCTTAGATTCTTGGGTGTGGTTGCCATAGTCGATGTAGGCATAATCCTCGGGAACATCTCGAGGTGTCTTGTTCTTTGGCTTGTCGAAAGTGGGAACGAGATGGCTTGTTGTTTCTTCGACAAGATTGCTGGTGTTTCTTCGACAAGATTGCTTCCTGGGCCTTAGTGCCCGAAGAGAGAAGAAGCCCTTATGCATGTCTCGGCAACATGATGGTGAGCATGACCATCTGTCAAAGAGCTGTCTTTTGATAGTTCGGAACTTGTCGACTCTTGATGTGGGTGGTCTTGATTCTTGGTGGGACTTTGCACGTGGTGATCGTCGCTGGTGGTAGGGGTACGGTCGAGGGTGTTGAATGTACGCCCTCGCAACTCGTGCGCGGGGATGTGGTCGAGTTGGAATGAACCAGGTAGCTGATAAGGCGAGTGGGTGCAAAGGGGTTCAGGGGGTACCAAAGAGGCGAAGAGTGAATGGGTAGAGGAGGAGGGGCCAGAGATGGCGGGGGGTTGAGAACAGAGAGACGGAGTGGGTGTTGAACCAGGAGAACCAGGTCCGGGGCATCCGTGGAGGTGGTGATGATACTCGGGGAGAATCGGGGGAGAGGCATTGGAGGTTGGTTCGGAAGGGGATGAAGGTTGGTTGTTGATGGGGAAAGCAGGTGAAAGATGCGATGCAGCATCTCGGGTGGGGTGAGTGGCATCCAATGAGGTAAGAATGGTTTGGAGGACGGCGTTGGTTTCAAGGTGCGAGCTGCGGATGTCAGCGTGGGCAGTTTCGAGTGCCTTGAGCTGGGTGTGGGTGAGATGGAGTTCGGCTTGGGAGGAGACCAGTTCGTCGGCTTGGATGGCGAGCTGGGCAGTGGCGAAAGCCAGGGCGGCGTCTGTGGTGGTGAGTTTGTTGGCCGTGGAGGACAAAGCGTCATCCTTGCGAATGAGCATGGCCTTGGTTGCGGCCAATTCAGCGGTTTGGGAGCGGAATGCAGCCGTAGTGGCGGCCAACTCGCGTTGGAGCGCAGACGGAGGTGCATTGGAACTTGGAGAAAGGAGTGTTGCTTGAGTGGGGACTCGAGTGGGGACGGAGGAATGGTCGTAGTCGTAGAATGCACAGTCACGCGGGTGGAGGGGCAAATCGGGGGAACAGCGACTTTCGAAAGGTGGTGAAGGTCTGTCATGGGGGTGCGATGGTTGTTGGGCGGCAGGAACTTGAGCCGCGGAAGGAGCTGTGGTAGAAATGAAAGTGCCGGGGCCGTCGTGGCCGTAGGTGGCATGGTCTTGTGGATGGAGAGGAAAGTCCTGAGGAGAGTGACTTGCGGAAGATGATGGGTATCGGACAAGGGAATCCGACAGTGGGGCGGCATGAGCTTGAGCCGCGGTGGGGGCTTGGTCAGGGATGAAGGTGCCGGGGCCGTCATGGCCGTATATGGCATGATCATCAAGGAGATGAGTGGTGCGGCGAGAGGGTTGACGAGGATGTTCGGGAACATGTATATGTGGCGTAGCGGGAGTCGCCGATAGTGGGGAGTTAGGCTCCAGTGAAGGAGGTGGAGGCTCCGGTGGGGTTGGTGGAGTGAAGGGAGTAATGTTTATTGGTGGTGGAGTGTTCAACATTGCTGGTGCGATATTTGAACAAGGTGGAGTGTCCTCGTGAATGTGGGGTGTGCCAGGTTGTGGAGTAACCTTGGCTATGCCTGGGTCCGGAGGGAAGGCAGTGGGGTCTGAGACTTTGCCGTGGGGTGGTTGACATCCAGTGGGGTTGTCGGCATGAGGGGGGGTGACCATCGAGATGATCGGGTCTTGGGTCGCGACTTCGGGAGAAGTTTGCTTGTGCTTGAGGGGAGTTGCCGTATGAACAGGTGGTTGGGGAGCTTGTTCAAGTTGCTCGTCTTGATCGAGTTGCACTTCTTGAGCTTCGATTGCGGCGGCGAATTTTCGGCGAGCGCAGCTCTTTCTCCAGCGATTTCTTCGGCGAGTGCAGCTCTTTCGGCAGCGTGTTTGGCTCTTAAGGCAGCTTGATCGGCGGCGAGTTGATCTAAGAAATTAGCTTTGAGCTGTTGCAACTTAGCTTGGAGCTGGTGCCAGTGAGCTTGTTGTGTAGCGAATTGCGTCGCTACTTCCAGACTCGTGACTTGTGGGTCGTGAGTCGCCATCGTTTTCGGGTTGCGTTTTGCGCGTTGTTGGTTGCCTTTCACACTTTTTCACACTTTTTCACCAGTAGCAAGCGATGAAACTTGACTACGGTCTTAAAACTTTCAGGAACTTCAGGAGATTGCTCTTTTCTGGAAATCCTGAGCCTTTGTCCGAGACGTCGATCGAGATCGATGTCTTTCGGAGGACGTTTCTCTACCAGTACCGGACTGGGTCCAAACCCAGAGAACAGTAAAAATCACTGTGCCTCTGGTAGAGAATGGTGGCAGTGGTAGTGCTGCCTTTCGTCCTGTCCTCTACCGACACAAAGAGCAGCACAGTGTGCGACACACAGCGATTTAGTGGTTGTAGGTGTGACGGATGTGGTTAAGGGGGGGGGGGGGTGTTCCTAACCCTAAATGGAATTTTCTATCTCTATGCGAAGTGGGACTTTTCTTGCACCGACATCCAACTGACCACCCGCACCCCCTCGCATGGATCTTAGAAGGCACTACGGCGGCGGCGGTCTCTACAGAGAAACCCCCAGGCGTACTGTACTGTACTGTACTGTACTGTACTGTACTGTACTGTACTGTACTGTACTGTACTGTACTGTACTGTACTGTACTGTACTGTACTGTACTGTACTGTACTGTACTGTACTGTACTGTACTGTACTGTACTGTACTGTACTGTACTGTACTGTACTGTACTGTACTGTACTGTACTGTACTGTACTGTACTGTACTGTACCTGTACTGTACTGTACAGCACTGTACTGTACAGCACTGTACTGTGCTGTACTGTACTGTACTGTACTGTACTGTACTGTAATGTACTGTACTGTACTACTGTACCCAAAACACTGTACGTACGTACCTAGTACCGTACTGTGTACTGTACTGTACTGTACGGTAAGATTTGTACTGTACTGTACCGTGTACTAACGTACACAAGTACTGTACGGTACAGGTACGTACACAGGTGGTACAGGGTGGTACTGTCTGGTACGGCGGTACGTACTCGTATGTCCTGTACTGTACGTTGTACGTACTGCCTACTGGGGCGGGCGGTACGGGGGGCCCACGTACTGTTACGAGGGCCGCGAGGCGCGGGTCCCAGCATTGCGGGATTTTGGGGCGGTGGCCGTTTTTGACGACGTAGTTGTGGTGGTCTAGCATGGTGAAGTTTTTGAAGGGGACGCCTCGCAACGAAAGGAACTCCCAGGCTGACACAGCGAAGGAGTAGATATCGACCGCTGTGCCGTATTGGCTCTGGCGCGCAACCTCGGGGGCCATGTACCTCACCGAGCCCGTGAAGCCCGTGAGGTTCCAAGTTTCGTCTGCTTCGGACCCTCGGACCTCGCGCTCTACGACGGCCGCGAGGCCAAAATCAAGGAGCTTGACTTGCCCCGACACCGTAATACCGATGTTATCGGGCTTGATGTCGCGGTGGATCACAACGAGCCCGCCATCGATCGCCTCGCCCGAGTGCAAGTGCTCGAGCGCCGACGCGATCTCGACCGCAAACCGCAGCCGTTCCGCGTTGGGCCAACGTTTCTCGACCGAAGGATGAGGCGGCCCTTTTCCATGGAGGTCCAGGGCGCGCGCGAGGTCAGTTTCGACCCACTCGAGAACAACGCACGGGTTATCGAGAGCGGTGCCGACGGCGAGAAGTCTGCACGCTCCCGCGTGCTTGAGCCGACTAAGGATGTGCGCTTCTTGTCGAAAGCTCTCGATTACTTTTTCGCCCCCGGTTCGTCGGAGTACTTTTACCGCATAGTCGCCAAGCTTGTGGATCGACGCTTGCGATCCCTGGAACTCTGCTTTCGACAAATAACCCATATTAATAACTCCGACAGCCACGTCCGGGGCGCTCTTCTCAAACCCCTCCGACGTCCGATATCTCAGATGCTTAACCCAGTCGCACTCTTCGTCCTGAGGCACCGAGCTCTCACACGGCGACGCGATCATCTTCTTTTCACATCTCCAAGAGTCTGTCTGTCTGACTGACAAGGGACCACTTCTTCAACCGCTCTGCATCGACACTTGACATTGACCAAACTTTCGCCACAAACACTATTTTCACGACCCTATTCCTGGAACGTCCCCAATATGACATGCTAACGGTTGTAAACGGTAACGACGAGTGCCTCTCCTTGAATCTCTAAACACAGACTTTCCAGCTTGTACATCAGTTTCGTCCAGATTTGACATTCATGACGTCATTTTTTTGATGGCACACACACAACACATGACGCGGCGGTTTTATCTCGCGAGTAAAAAGTAATACGTAAAGTAAAGATCGGGCATTACTACACGTAAAGTAATAATGTAAAGGCTGCTCCGGCCGAAAATTCAGTTTGCCGCATCGCTACGATTCCAGTCGTTGCAACCTCGTGCCTGCCTTATTACACAACTATGTCAAGAGCAACTGGGATCAGTTTTGATGGTATTTGGTGGTGATTAATCGTCGTCTTCTTCTTCGAAGTCTTCATTGACCGGAATGATCTCAGACTTGAACTTCTTGAGGATGTGGCCGTACTTGTTTCGAGCCCACTTAATAAACTCCCTGTTCATGCGCAGGGTCACAGGCATGTCCAGCTCCTCGTCGCTCAGGAGGGTGTAGCCCTCGGCCATAACGATGTTGGCAGCTGAGATGATGCGCTCGCAGATGCTCTCAGCAGGCAGAGCGCCTAAATTGCCCTTCGAACCTCGTGCCACGTCCGGAAGGTAGCCGCACTCCTGGTTGCCTTCGATTCGCGTGTAGAGCTTGCCGACGTTGAGCATCATCAGGTCCCAGAGCTTGGGGATTCTTGAGGTTTTGGAGAAATCCGAGAGGTCGTCAGGAAACTCCTCGGGCCAATCGATGTTGCGAGCGTACTGGACCCAGTTCACGAAGACGCGTTCGAACTCCACATTGAAGTCCGGCATCGCCCCCTCCGAATACCCTGTTTGCTGATGCAGCTGCTGCTGCTCCTCGGGCTGAGGAATTGACGCCGCCCTCTTTTCCTGCCGTGTTGTCGCCGTACTGGTCCCTGGGCACGAAGGCGTTGCCGTCCTCCTCCTCACCGTCGTCATCACCACAGCACCACCCTCGCTCTCATTCTCCACGTTGTGGCACGCCAGCGGAGGCGACTGCTCCGCGTCGGCCGGCCTGGCCGTCGCATGCGGGGTCCGTAACACACACATCGTCTACATGGTAATGTAAAAGCTCCAGGGCAGCAGCACTTCCGCAGCTAGGAAGGCCGCCAGAGCCAAGCCGAAGGTGTCCAAGCGGCCCAAGGCATGGAAGGAGCCTGGGCAGGCCCCTATGACAGCCCGGGAGAAGCGGCAGCGAGAAAAAACGGCTCCGAAGCGAGTTTTCAACAAGAAAACGGCTGCGTTTTTTTGACGCGGAGAAGAAACGCCAACAGCAGAAAGTTTTTCTTCGGGGAGGCCTTGGCGTATTGCGAGAAGGAAGGAGTAGTGGCCAAGAAGTGCATGACTGACCACCCAGAGTGGATTGAGCTCATCATCACCTGGAGACAGCTCGACGATAGACTGAAGGAGCGCGTTTTGTTTGATGAAACAGCCGCGACGCACGCTCGAAACTCGGACCGGATGTTGCTCACGCCGAAGGAGGAGCAGGCGCCTGTGAAATGGATCGTTGAGAGCAAGCAACAAGGCCCGCGCCGCGCCAAGCTGCGAAGAGATTGGAGTCAAAGTGCGCCATATTTTACTCCTCAATCGTCGACTTCAGGACCGGCGCGGCGGCCGCAATAAAATCCTATTCAACAACGCCAACTACAAACTTGTGTGCGGCCATCGGTAAAATTCTTCATAAGAAGGTTTCTTCGTTCGGAACACCACGAAGATCAAGCAAAAATATCGAGGCGAAGCGTGCCGCCGTGAACTGCGACGAGATGTTCGAGGAGTACGTTGCGGGCATTCACGTAGTCACTTCGCGCCGAGCTCAAGGCCGCGGGGATTATATTATGGACGAGCACGGCGCCACATCGGACCCCCGCCTTGTCCTGAACCTCGACGCGACGCCCCAGTTCGTGAACTACGCCGACAACAACAAAGGGAACGCCAAGACGGAAGTTTGGGGCCGGCAAGGGCTGTGTCTTCTGCAGGGCCGAAGCCTACGAAAACCGCGAGTGCAACACTGCCATGATGTGCTGGGGCCCGTGCGGGCCGCGATTTATACGCGGCTTTTTTCTCGGCGGCATGCTTCGAGGCGTGGCAGCGCTGTAAGGACGGCTGCGTCTGCGGCCTTGACAACGGCGCCGCGTGCGACGCCAGCAAAACTCATGTACTGCGAGATCTGCGGGGACCTCAAAACGGAAGCGGCGCAGTAAGAAGGCGTGCAAAAAGGCGCTGGAGGATCTTGCACTTACCATGCCGGATGATGCTGATGCTGAAGATGAGGAGGAGGAGGAGGACAGCGATGCCGAATTCGAGCGCGAGATCGGTCACAGTCGTCGCCGACGTCGGCGACCCCAACCACGAACCAACCAGCTACCTGAGGCCCGCCCCAAAGCAGCGACCTTATCGACACTCCGGGAGCTACGGTCGTAATGCTTATTTCGACTCGTAGTGTGGCTCGCCATCCTCTCCATGCCTGGTAGTTTTTAGTGTCGGGTACTGCTAGACATTGCCCCACACCATCCCACGATCACGTGAAACTGTGGTATTGCGTGCCCCAGGTCCGAAAGGAGAGTGGTCGGGAGTACTTCTCCTGAGCGTCTCACATCGCTCGTTGGTCGAGTTCGGTCCATGGTACGGCCCTTGGAACAAAACAGTAATTCTTAGCGTTGAACCCGCCCGTATAAGCGCTAGGTTGTAATCAGCGCTAACCGGGGAGGATCTTCTTCTCTCTTCCATATGGGGGGGTACTGCAGCGTCATCATCATTAGCATCATGATCATCACCAGAATGTTTACGGAGATTTATTTTTCTATTTCCCCGTCGTCGTCGTTGTCGTCGCCGGGAACAGGGCGCGGCGGGAGGGCGGCGAGGATGGCATCGAGGGCTTTCTGAAAAGGCTTGGCAGCCGGAGAGTTAGGCGTGGCGTCGGCGAAGTAGACCCCGGCCTCGCATGCTTTGGTGAGCTCGGGATCGAGCGGAAGCGCGCCGAGGTAGGGGACGCGAAAGGCTTTCGCCATGGCCTCGGGGCCGGCATTTTTGTCCGGGGGGACAAAGGCGTCGACGCAGACGTCGTGGGTTTGCAGGAATTCCGCCAGGCGTTCCTGGATCGCCGGCGTATCGTCGTTACCCGTGCGTTTGTCGATAAATCTGACGTCGGTCAGCGGCGTGCGGACGGTCGCCATGTTCTCTACGACGCCCAAGACGGGCAATTTCGACTTGGCGCAAAAATTGAGCTCCTTGCGGACGTCCTGCATCGATATCTCCTGCGGAGTCGTCACGACAATAGCCCCCGAAACATCCGCGAGCTTCAAGTAGGTCGCGATCGTGATCTGTTCGTCCGAGGTGCCGGGCGGCGTGTCGATTACGAGAAAATCGAGGTCTCCCCAGTCGACTTCCGTGAGAAACTGTTTGATGAGTCCGTTCTTCCGCGGCGCGCGCCAGATGACGGCGTTGTCGTTGTCGGGGAGCAGAAAGCCCACCGACATGACCCCCAACTCCCCCTTGGAATCCACGAACACGGGGGACCAGCCGGTCGACGACCGATGGACGCCCCGGCCCGTCAACCCTAACATTCGGGGGACCGACGGCCCGCAGATATCGACGTCGAGGAGGCCCACAGCGTGGCCCTTGGCCGCCAGCGCAAACGCGACCTGGCACGCGACGGTCGACTTGCCGACGCCGCCTTTTCCAGAGAGGACAACGATTTTGTGCCGAACATTCGCGAGGCGCGCGCGGACGATCGCCGGCGTCTCGTCGATGGTACGACCCGCCCCGGAGGCACAAGCAGCAGCGTTTGGACATCCCGCGCACGCGGCCGCGCGCCCCGCCTCCTCCGACGACGGCCCCACACACCCTGCGTTCGCCTTGGAAGCATCGATATTCGACATCGTGTTCGTTCCGGTACTCATCAGGAACAACGGACGGACGACGTCGTCGTAATAGGACGTCGTAATTTTCCTATGATGCTGTTCTGGGTAGAGTATCGTAATATTCAAACAAAAGGAACGAAAGAAAGATGCCTGCGAGCCTCGGCTGCGACGCCGGCGGCTCGAGGACCTCAACTAACTGGTCGTTCGCGGTGGAGTGGGATGGCCAGACCTACACGCAGGACGTGATGGTCCCCGATGCGACCCGATATCCGGCGCCTTGGCCGCTCGTCATGTACTTCCACGGATTCATGGGGACGACGATGACCCCGGGGCCCAAGACATTCGCCGAGAAAGCGCACGACGTCGGCGTCGCGACGGTGCGGCTCCAGGGCGCGGGCCCGCCCGACATGCAATCGTGGAATGGCTTTGGATCCACGAGATCGCCAGGGCCTGACGGTCCGACGTGCGCGCCGGGATCGCCGAGCTTCTGCTTCGAAGACTGCGGCGAATGCGGCGACGAGTGCTGGTGGACGACCTGCATCGACAGCGTTGGCCTCGCAATGAAGACGCTCGACGCCGTCGAACAGGAGCTGTGCGTCGACCTCGACAGAGTCTGGGCGGCGGGCTGTTCGAACGGCGGCATGTTCGCGTACGAGCTTGCCAAAGACGTGCGCTCGGCGCCGCGCCTCGCCGGCATTGCCCCCGTGGTCGGCCTGCCGCACAACGGCTTTAACATCCCACCGGCCTCGCCAATGCACATGGTCGGCGTCTGGGGATCGCTCGACGCGACGTGCCCGCCCTTCTCGAACACGGACGATCCAACCAAGTCCCTCGATTCGTCTTACGGCGGCTGGTACTACTCGACGGCCGCGAACACCACCCGGACCTGGGCGCGCGCGAACGGCTGCACGATGGGCGAAGAACCAGGTGTGGGCTGCGTCGACGTCGGCACGGATTGCGCGTCCGGCGACGTACGAGGCTGCGTCTTCGACACGGAACATGTCTGCAGAGAGTCCTTCCAGCACTCGGCTGTCCTCGAATTTATTCTCCCAAGGACCAAGCCACCAATATTCCTGCGCGACCACGACGATATCGACGACGACGGGACGAGTCGACGCGACGCTCGCGGCGGCGCCCTTCTCGTCTCGGCGTCGCTCCTCTTCGCTTTTCTCGCCCTCCTCAGCTTCGCGGGCCGCCTCCTCCTCCGCCGCCGACGTTTTGTCCTCGAAACCAAGCGCTACCCCTCTTCTCAGACTTTCGACAATCACCGTAAGTCCCCGATGCTCCTCTTGTCGCCGACGGAATACGAGCTCGTCGACAACGCGATCAACGACAAGCCCCGAATTTCGCCTCGTCGTCGCGGCGACAACTTGGACGTAGCTCCTGCTGACGTCGCGTTCGTTTGATGATGATGATGTTTGTTTTGCCGCTTGACTCTCGACGGCGTTCCCTGTTGTGATTTTTAGTTGACTACTCTCTCTTCTTTGGTGTTCGGCCCTCTCCTCCTACGCTCCCTCGTCGTGCGCTTCCCTCGCGCGCGATACTCGACCAACTATTAGAATTTCACTTGTCTGCGACGACGGTCTCTTCTTTCTTTCGTTCGTACATCTGTGTTCCCCTCGAGACGAGTTCCATCATCATCCCTTCTTCCCACATTTTTGATATAAGGATGGATTTCGTGTCTCAAGTTATTACGTAGATTCGCGACTCCCGAAGCGTGTTTTTTTTTTCGCATTGATGGCGATAGACTCCATGTTAGCATTACGAAGATGGAAGTGCGGGTGGAAGTGCCGCGCGCGGACAACATCCAGGAGTTAGGTAGGTAGGTAGTTAGTTAGTTAGTTAGTTACCATATTGTTGTTTGTAGCAGCTCGTGAATTCCCAGAAAACTAAATCCTTGGAAAGGGTGGTATCGTGTCGTTGTGCCAGCTTACAAAAAGCAGGCATTCGTTGTGCAGCACGCCTCACCACGAGCTCGAAGTTGAGGCCCGGCCGCCGTTGTCTTAGGAAGCGCGGAGCTGCAACGCATGCACCTCGAATTCATTTAAGTAGACCTACGACGAAAAAGACGAGCGACGAGGCTCTCCAAGGAAAGTCGGCGTAGGTAGTCTCTTCGTTCGTGAATGCACATCCACGCGTCGCATGCACGGAGGAGTCCCTTCTACAATGGATATGAGTCGTGGCTTGCGTCCCGTGAGTGTTGCCGTGCGGCCCTGGAAATACGGCGTTGAGACTCACTACGCCCCTTTGCAACTCAAAGGATTTTACCCGCTTCGTTTCCGAGCACGCCGCATTTTCGGATTCATTGATCGGAAAGTCACACGACTGCCACAACAACTAACTCCAGTAGTATATTCAACAATGGTCGAGCAAGCTCGCGCCCGCATCTCGAACTCGAGTACTTCACAAGGGGGGGGGGAGCAGCGTTGGCTTGTGAATAATTCATGGAAATCAAAATTTTTATTGGACCCGGGCCATGGCGAATGTCCGGTAATCTGTCTATCTATCTGCGTTGGGAATTTGGACACGCGGACCATACGGCATTGTCGTCGGCCGCCCACACCAGGACACGACGTATCTCGTAACGGGACGGGGTCCTCGGAACAGCGAGAAGGGGGAATGAGAGACGATATGGATTTCGTTCTTTTAGAACCCATTAATAATAATAATAATGATAAATCTCTCACCGAACGTTGGTGGTATCCCTAGGTAGCCCCAAGCCGACCTTTTCCGAGGGGGGGGTTACACCCCCAGCAGTATGGATGATTTTTTTGCGAGGCACATTTGTTATTCGCGGCAGCAGCAAGTCAGTCACCACACCGGAGTTGTCGTGCCTCGCGCGAAAAAGTACTCGACAAAGCCCGAAGTTTCGTCTTTCCGCAGCGATCGGAAGTGTGATGATGAGCCAAGTCCACGTGCGCCGTCCAGGTCGCGAAGACGTCGTCCGGATCACGGTTCCCGGCGATGACTTTTGCAACGACCGCGAGCCAGCGAGTCTTGGTCTGGGCGTCATCGCATCGAAGATTGAATCGTTTGCCAGTGGTTGCCACCAGCTTGAACGCAAGGGGCTCCTGACCGTCGACGAGCGTCGCGTTTGCCAAATCGATGCGTCCCTTGAACTCCCATTTGAAGTTCTTGTTGCTGTCATCGTCGTAGTATTCGAGAATTGCTGGCCGAACTTTGAGGAAGAACATCCTCCGTTTCCAGCTTTTGACGAGATGTCCTTCCTTGTGAAGGTGGCCTTGGATGGCCACGGGCCCTTCGAAGAACCAGTGGCTCGCCGCCGCAGCAGCAGGAGCCATAGATGAGGAGAAGGAGGAGAAGAACTGCCCGGATCTGATGACGTCACAGGGTAAGTAAGTAAGTAAGGATGACAAAAAAAGCATCATTGTTCTTACACTTACCCTGATTCCGGTGCTTTCTTTCTTTTGTTGCCGGGGCCGAAAATACCATACGTGCGTAATATACAACACTACATAAAAACAGCTTACGTACGTAATACATAAAAAAAAGCCGTTAGTTATACCACACGGAACAAAAAGCCGTTATCAGAATGACGTCACTCGAGCCTAAGAAGAAGAGGAACGAGACGAAACGAAACGAAACGCGGGTGGGTGGTAGAAAGAAAAAGATAATGGGGCCGTCGTCGTGGGCGTGGCTGTTTCCGGAGAGAAGAAGGTCGGAGGAGAGGCCGCGACGGTCGTCGGAGAGCGTGATCAGATGCCTCGCCGCCGAGCGTTCCGCGCGGGTTGTGGACCTCTCGAGGGTGGTCACGCCGGTTGTCGAGTTTTCGGTGGTGGACGAGTCAAAATCGGTGGTCCCTTTTAACACCGGGAAACAACGCGCGCAGAGCGAGAGGGTTCGGTTCAGGGATTCGCCGGTGTTGTCGCTGCCGGTTCGAGATGCGGATTTTTGCGGCGACGGCGCGCCGAGGACGCCTCGGAGCGCGCCGACGACGCCGCTCGGTCTTTCTTGCCCCGAGTTGGAACGGTCGGCGACGGCGCCGAAGCAGTTCCGGTCGCGGCGAGCCTCCCGGTCGCTCGAGGAGCGGATGAACCGGGCGATGCGAACCCACTCGGAGTCGGGGGCGGCGAGGCTCGCGGCGCTGCGCGAGGCGGCGAACGAGGAGATCGCGTCGGCCTTCGCCTCCGAGGCGCCGCGGAAGTGGTCGTGGAAGTCGTGGGCGAAGAGCGTGTCCCCGTTGCCGCCGTCGGGCCGCGTGCGGACCATGGTGAGGAGTTACGAGGATTTGGCTCGAAAGGCGAAGTTTACGGCCGAAAAAAACGATCGCGAGCTGCGCGACGTCAGAGAAGCGGCCGACGCCAAGCGCGAGCGCCAGCGTCGGCGCGCCGATGACGCGACGGCGAGACTGGCGGCGCAGTCCCGGAACGCGGTGATGAAGCCTGTGATATCAAACGTGTCGACGAGTCCGCTCAGAGTAGCCGTCGAAGTCGTCACGGAGACGCCCGACGCGCGCGTCGTATTTTCGCTCGACGAGGGGACCTCTTGGCGGAGCTACGAATCCCCCGTCTACATCGACGACGACGCCGTCGTCCTCGCGTACGCCGATAAGCCCGGCATGGCCAAGTCGGACATCGCTTCGGCAGTTTTTCGCGTCGAGGCGCCGCGATTCTTGCGCAGCGGGGCCGTCGAGCTCGAACTTCGCGAGACCCGCGGCTGCGCGTGCGCCTCCTGCGCGGCGCCCTGCGACCGTGCCTACGTTTCGAAAAACATAACACTCTGCGCGAAATGCGCGCTCGCGCCGCTCAAGTCGCTCGACCCGCATCAGCCGAAACCCTCGCCGCCGTCGCGCGAGAGCGTAGCCGTCGCGGTCGACGCTGGCCGCCACCGCCTCTGGCTCTCCGAGAACGTCCTTTTCGCCGGCAACACTGCGGCCCTCCAGTCAGACTCGGACGACCTTCTCCGCGCCGTCGCCGCCGTCATGCTCGAGCATCCCACCATCTGCGTCCGCCTCGAGGGCCACGTCAACTCGAAGTGCGGCCTCGACTGCGACGGCACCAAAGTCTGTGAGAGTTCTTTTTTTTTACATTCATTCACCTTTTTGCTTAGGCTCGAACACGCGCTGCGCCCAGTCCTTCGGATCGACCGGAGGCGCGCTCGCGCTTTCCGTGCGCCGGGCCAACGCGGTCAAAGAGTGGATCGTCCGCGCCGGCGTCGACGAGGACCGCATACAATCCAGGGGCTTCGCCGGCTCGCGCCGCGTCGTCGACGACCCCGAAAACCTCCTCCAGTTCCTTAACCGCCGCGTCGAGGTCCACACCATCGATTAGCCCGACCAGTTTTAAGATCAACCGGACCCTCCTCCAACTGTCGTGCTCCGCACCTTGTCTTCTCTCGACCCCTCCTTTTGATTTTTCTTTTCTTTTCTTTTCTTTTCTTTTGGGCCGACCCATCCCTCTATGTCATGCCCCTCGTCTTCTTGGACGGAACCGTGGTGGACTCGACGGGTTATTATTATTATCTTGGCCAAAGAGGGGGCGGAACGGAGCGAGGAAACTCGTCGACGTCGTCGTCGTCGGGTTGTGGGGAAAAAGGTAATCCGAAAGAATGGCCAAAAGAAGGAGGGGACTATTCCTATTCCTATTCCTATTCCTATTCCTACTTACGAAGGACGATCCGTTCGGAACCTTTTTTGTTTGATTTCTTTTTTTTTAAAGGGCGATGATCGATGCTCGTGTTCGTCGCGCGAGTATATTATCGCGACGGCGCGCAACGGCACCGAAATTAGTGCCGACGTCCCACTCGCGGCGGCGCGAGCCTTTTCGGCCGCACCGCGCTCTAGGATGCTTCGTAGAGTCGCCGCCTGGCGTACACATGTCGCTGCACAAACAAAATAAATAAACGTAAATTTTACCCTATTCGAGTCTCACTGCAGCACCGCAGCCCGAAGGGCGACGACGATCGATCGCGGGTCCCGGTCACCCCCCCCCCCTATGTACGTACTTCTTCTACGGTATGTGCCGCGCCATCGCTTAGTTAATTCTTTCTTTCACAAGTCACAACCTTTTTTTCGTCACAAAAACCTTTCGTCACACATACAAGTTTTGTAACAACAAAGACCCTACAGCAAAATTTTTCGCGACGGCCTAAAGCGGTCGGTGTCGGCGCATTGATTATTCGTCGCGGATGTTTCGTCCGAAAGAGCGGCGACCAGGCGTCGAGGGTTGGACAAAGAAGAGCTTTTTTTGTGTCGTCAGTTTGGTTGTCGCCATCGCGTGGCAGTCGAGGAGTCCACTGCAGAGGAGGACACGACGCCTCAACAATCAATATGACGACGGAGAGCGAGCGTGCACTAGCTTCGAGGAGTTGGTTGCCGCACTGGCTTCGCGTCGTGTTAATACGATCGTGCTCACGAGGGACTTGAATGTCACGGAAACAATCGAGATCAACCGCACGGTGAGCATTCGAAGTAATGGCGAGCGGCAAATAGTCCTCCTCGGCGGGCAGCAACAATCGCGAATCTTCCTTCTCAACAGTTCGAGTGCACACGTGCGGCTCGAGGGCCTCGCCCTCGAACGCGGGTTGTCGAGTGCTGTTGGTGGCGGTGCGGCCTTGGTCGCGCGCGGCACCCTCGAAATGGTCGATTGCGCCGTCCGAGCGAACTCGGTCGAGGGCGCGATGGTCGTCGGGGGCGGGGTCATGGTCGGCGCCGAGGGCAACGCGAGTATTCGCGACAGCCAAGTCGAACGCAACACCGCGGCCGACCTCGGCGGGGGAATAGCGTTGTTTGGCGGCGAGCTCACGCTGAGTGACTGCAACCTGACGCGGAATTTTGGCGGCGGCGGCTCGGCGACGTACGTCGACGGCGGTACGCTTCGTGTGGTGCGTTCGGTCTTCGAGGCAAACAACGCGAGCGTCGGTACCGTCTGGGTCCACGCGGGCGACGCGACCTTCGAGGAGTGCCTGTTTCGCACGAATACCAACGCCATCTTTGGCGGCGGCGTGTACGCGGGAGGCGGTATCGTAACGCTCGAGAACACGGCCTTTATTTCGAATATCGGTGGTGGCGGCGGCGTGTACGTCGCGAACGCCGCGCTTTACGTGACCGGCTGCACCTTCGAAAACAACGCCGCGCTGGATAACGACGACTACGGGATGAAAGGGGGCGCAATTTTCGCCCGAGAGTCGACGGTGACCGCGTCAGAATCCAAGTTCCGCGGCAACCGCGCGACGAGCGGCAGCAACGTCCACGTTCGGTCTGGATCGTTCTTTGCGCGATCCCTGGTTTCGGACGACGGCGAGTGGGTGGTTGGATCCAGGACCTCGCGCTTTGTCGTCTGCGACTGGGACCCTCCCGTGTTAGTCGACCCCGAGGACGTCTTGGTGGAGGACTGCGAGGTGTGGAGGAGGAGACCCACGACACCAACGACGGCGCCGCCCACCGCAGCAGTAGTGCCGTCGCCGCTCGCGCTCTGGGAGGTACGCGTCAACGTCTCTGGCGCGAGCGCCGACGATTTCGCCGCGACACTCCGACAACCGTACTTAGACGCGATCGCCCAGCTCCTCGACGTCAGTAGTTCCCAAGTTTCTTTTGTCCAGGCCGTCGTGCGGAGCGAAACAGAGACCGAGGTTGTGTATCGCGTCCAGGTTGCCTCGGGACACGACGTCGTCGACCAAGTGCTCAAAAATGCCGTTGAAAAAACAGGCGAGTTCGACGAAGCCGTCCGACGCAACGCCGACAACCTCGAGATTGCGGCGACGGTCCGCGCCATCGCCATCAATGCCGTCGTTGTGTTGGAGTCGCCGTCGAGCAAGAACTCCTCCTCCTCCTCCTCCTCGTCGTCGAGCCACCACCACCACCACCACCACCACCACAAAGGTGTTTACGCGGCAGCGCTGCTCGGCTCGACGGTGCTCGCGGGCGTAGGATTCGCACTTCTTTGGTGCCGCTTCCGCGCCCGAAAAAAAAATGGACGCGATCCCGAGGCTGAAGCCCGAACCAACCAACCTGCAGCACACAGTATACCAGAATTATTTCCCTCTCGAATACGACGCACGGCTTCGCAGTGCGGCCTGATTCGCTCCTTGAGCCGATCGTCGAGCATCGATTCAGTCGCCGCCAATCCCGTCGTCGTCGCCGAGGAGAACGCGGAAGAAATCAAGGGCGACGTTGAGCTTGTCGACCAAAGTCCCCCCAAGACGCCAAAGTCGCGCGACCGGGTGACGCCAAAGTCGCCGCCGCGCGACCGGGCGCCCACCACCCAAAGCAGCACGGACGCCGCGAGGACCCCACCCAAGACCCCCCCTCGAGGAGACGGCTTTGTGGATGATGACACCGACGGAGAAACTCTGACTGCGACGGGGTGCCACCCTCTCGACGTCAACAACCCTGAGACGTCCGACGGCACGCCCGACGTTGCGGGCAACCACAACAGGGAGAGTGAGGTCGCGTCCGACGGCGCCAGCTTCGCACTCGACATTCCCGACGTGACTGCGCTCACCGAATCGTCTGAGAGCGGGTCGACGACGACGACGACCGATGAGCATGAAGGTGAGCATCCTCGAACTCCGAGCCGTGGCATCCGGACGCCCCTGACTCCCCGTCGGCTGGCTACTACCTCGGACCAAGGCCTCATCAATCAGGAAGGGTCACTACCCCCCTCGAACAATGATGCTGCCCGCTCTGACCTCGACCATCCAGAAGACGCGAAGCCCCCTACAACGCCGAAGTCGCCGTTTGGGAGATTGACGCCCAAGACGCCGCGGCGACGCTTGGTGAAAACAGAGTCCGCAAGAGGCCTCATCGATGATCCCGACTCCACCCAGAATCTCGAGGAGGAAGAAGAAGCAGAAGAAGAAGACGCGAGACGGACGGCGGCGTTTGTCTAATAAGGTAAAAATATACCTCTAATGGCGGCGGGACGCGCGGCGCGGTCGCTTGGTCGGTGGCGGCGTCGTAGCTCGAGGCTCGGGCGCCTCGTCTCGGCCCGCCGGCTCGGTCGCTTGGAGTTTTTTTTTGGCTCGCAGCCACTCGGGAGTGCCGCGCGGATGGTCAATCACCAACCCGCAGGCCTGCATGAGGCTGTAGCAAATTTTTGGCCCCACAAACTTGAAGCCGCGGGCCTTGAGGGCCTTGGACATGGCGATCGACGCGGGCGTCTCGCACGGCATTTGCTGAAAACTTTCAAAGTCGTTCAACCGTGGCGTCCCGTCCACAAAGGACCACAAAAATTCGTCGAACCACCCGTGCTCCGGAGGGACCTCGTCCTTGTGCTCGTCGCGCATCGCGAGGACGCACCGCGCGTTGTGCGCGACCGACTCGAGTTTGCCTCGATGTCGAATTACTCCGCCGTCGCCGTCGACGAGAGCGTCGACATCCGCCGACGTCATCTCCGCGCACCGGTCGATGTCAAAGTCGTGGAACGCCGCGCGGTAGTTCTCGCGCTTCGCCAGAATCGTCGCCCACGACAGTCCGGCCTGCGCGCCTTCGAGGCACAGCTTCTCGAACAGTGGTTGATCCCCGCGTTTTTCGACGCCCCACTCCTCGCTCATGTACCGCCGATACTCCTGACTCATCTTCCCGCCGAACGCCCCGACGAACCACGGCTCCGCACTAGTCATCACCTGCCTTCTACTGCTCAAACGAACGGCCAGGGCGGCAGACCATGCCAACTTTTTATTCCTCATTCCAACAACAAGAACATATCGGGGGGGGAAGAAGCAAGCTTTGCTTTGCTTTGGATGAGGTGAGCCCAGCAGGATATCATCTATCGTCACTCGGCGGCCGGCTTCGAGGACGTTTGAATGACTCGGCTGCGGCAGCGCTGCCGACGGGACGGGACTTCACGTGGTGGAACTCGGGGGGCAGCAGGAGGGGGTGAGTTTCTTGCGCGGCTCGTCGAGGCAGCATTCGGAGCGGTTGACTCGGCCCGCCTCGTACAACTTCGCCGCTCGTTTCTCCAAAAAGTCCATGTCTTCCGTCGTGGTATGGTGGATGACTATAGGCAGGAAATCGGGGTCCTCGAACTTGGCCGTCAATTGGGGCGCTCTAAGGCTTCCCTTCCATTCGTGCCCGTTGTGGAGAAAGTCGGGCCATTGCGTGACATTGGACATGTAGGGTCGCGTGTTGGGCGGTACGGGCATTGGTCGTTGAATCAAGTTTGTAATTCGAGTCGTCCGAGGAAAGTATTGAAAAGCGCAATACGAAATAAAACGTTCCAAATTATAAGGCGCGCCCGGGTACATGTCTCTCGCGAACTCGTTATTCCCCGAACTGAACTCGTCACGACACCCGGTCAGCAGCGTATCGTTAGCATATAGTTGGAGCATTTCTTTGTTCATCACCATATAAGGACCGTAGATGGTTTTGGTGCCACCCCCCAAAATAACTGCCGCGCGCGCGTCGATCGCGTCTAACAGAGTGCAGAGGCCGCGAAGGTCCCACCACCTGGAATCACGTCATTTCGCGCGCGCTGCACCATGTGGATTCACAAGGGCACGCTCATATGGCAAACACAAGCACGACGGACGACTCTGGATAACTGCGTAATGTCGTCGGTGGAGACAAACCACTCTTTCTTGGGAAAATACTCTAACATCGCGGCCCAACTAAGTTCGCGCATCGACTGAGCCGACCCCATGTCCTTGGAGCCAAGGGCTCGACCGGCATACGGCCGGACGGGGACGGACCCGATCTTCGTCTCGACCGTGCTCGAGAAGACAATGACCTCCGCGGATCGAGCCCAACCTTCCAAAGCGAACTGCACGCGACCCAAGTACTGGTCGTCGGCGTTGATGGCAATGCCGAGGTTGTCTTGGCACGCGCTAGCGACAGCAGCAAACAACACCCCGAGCATCTTTGAGACTTTCGCGAACGACACGGTTATAGAATTCCAAGAAAGATCCTTGAGACGACGACGACGACGACGACTAAATCTGATTGACTTCCAGTTGAACTTGTCGGTACAAGCCCAGGACACAGTATGTCGAGTTTTGACGACGTCGGCGTCAAAGCGCAACGTTGGGCGGGGTGTGCTGGTGGTGTTCCGTGCATACTACGTGCCTGCATGTCGCCTGCCTCTCGTGCCACACGTTCTGACTCGGAAGGTGTGGGCACGGAGCCTTGTTTGAAGGCGCATCTATCCGAACAGCCAGGCATCATCAAAGATAATAGCCGAGTCGTGATCTCCCAGCCGTCTGGCGTCAACGACGTCTCTGCTCTTGGGGTGTGGACCTGGACAAAGCACACCGGTATTATGTCGTCTCAAGTCACAAGACCTCGTACGTCAGCTCTCGTAAGACGTGGCTCCGAACGCGCGTTCGCCATCGATCACCGAAGCTTGTTGAGACGAGAGAAGGTGACTCTAGACGTCGAGGGAGAGGACGTCGCCGTCATCGTTGGAGAAGGGCGCAGCAGCAGATTGCTGTGCTCAAAGAAGAACTCCTCGTGGAATGATGCCCGAAGCCTAGTCCGTACGGCTTCTCGACACGGCCTTGTCGAGGATGATACCGACCGAGAGACTACAACGGAGTGCCATCATCTTTGAGTAAACTCTGACGCGCGTGCTGTCGCGTCCGTCCCGATCCCCGCGGGCAGCCACAATACGCCTCGCGAGATCACGTCTGACGGCGTCGGCTTCGCGCTCGACATTCCCGACGTGACTGAACTCACCGAGTCCGATAGCGGGTCGACGACCGATGACGAAAACGACCTGCTGGAAGTCAAACCTCGAACTCCGCAGCTGCGGCATCCGGACTCCAGCCTCGATAGGTGGACGGGACGGACTTGAGGATTCGTTAAACAAGAATGGAAATTCTCCCCGTGAAGAATAACGATGCTGCTCGCGCTGACCTCGACCATCCAGCAGCACCAGCGAGGTGTCATCCTGTTGACTCCCAAGACGCGTGCGTTTGGACTACGCCAATTTAAGACGCCGCGGCGGTCGGCGTAGATAGAGTCCCGCGAAAGCCCTCGTCGATGATGATCCCAACTCCACCTACGCCCCTTTTCTTGAGGAACAAGAAGAACAAGACGCGGCCATGAGACGAACGGCGGCGTTCGTTCACTTCTGGCTCCTTCTGTATTGCACAAATGTGACGACGCAGTACCGTCGCAAACGACGGGACTTCGAGAGGCGGAATTTAAGGGGGCGGCAAGAGGTGGTAAAAATCTTGTGTCCTGGAGGCAGCCTTCGGAGTGGTTGTCGGACTCGGCCCGCCTTTGACCAATTCGGGGCGGCCCCTTTCCATTTGAGTGAATTGTGGAGAAAGTCGAGCCACAATAGTTGCGTGATAGCGTAGAGTCGCACCGCTGGACCAAATGCATATTTTGAGCCGCCCGCGGGATATATTAAAAAAAAAGCGCGATAGGAAGTAACGCGGCCCATGTTTTTGTATTATGGCGCAGTTGAGCACAAGCTTCTCGCGAATCAACTTCATTCACATGAAGTGAAATCGTCGCGACAGCGTCTCGTTGGCATACTATAGTTGTTCGAGATTCTCTCTGTTCATCACCACATAAGGATCGATCATACATATGGCCTTGGTGACGGCACCAACTCCCAAAAAATAACTGTCGTGTTCGATCGCGTCTGACAGCGCCGCGAAGTTCCCACCAGCTGGAGTCACGTCTGACACGCATAAGGCCGGAAGGAGACGGAACGTGATCTCGACCCATCACAACAACCACGACAAAACGGATGGAGATAGAATTGAAGGAATAAGTCCCGTCTGTGGCAAACTCTACACTCAATAATATCATCTGGTTGTTGTTGGCTTGCAGTATAAACCCGCCGGAGATTACGCGCACACTGCGTGCTTGCATGTCGCCTGCCACGTTCGCCAGCCTCATATGACGCGGGAGGTGGGCGCGGGGGCTTGAATTGAAGCCCCTCGACCTCAAGATCACACTTGCTGCTGCCTTGATCGTGTCCGGATTTGAGGTTCGCAACAACTATCCGAATAACAGGTCGTCATGAAATAAAACCAAGTCGTTTTATCTACTACCTCCCAGCCGGCGCCGACGTCAGCGACGCCTCCGCCAAGATCTGCCGTCGAAAGATCTCGTTGGAGCCGGCTCATCACGAGCCGCCGTGGTCGGAACTCGTGTAGTATATGAGCGTTCAGCTCCTTCAGCTAGAGTGTGACGCCGGAGAGGAAAGTAAGACAACATCATCGGAACGGTCGTCTATCACCAAAGCTACTCACGCGCGCCACTTCGAAGAGGAGGAGGAGGAGGAAGATACTAGACGTCGGCGTCGAGGGAGAAGGCGAAGACGTCGCCGGCGCCATCGTTGGGGGGCGCAGCAGCAGTAGAAGAAGGCGGTGCACCACCACCACCACTACCATGGACGTTTGGGCGCTGGTACTCGCCGACGCGTCTTTCGAAGAAGTTGGTTTTGCCGGTGAGCGAAATGAGCTCCATCCAGTCGAAAGGGTTCGTAACGTGGTAGAGTTTCGGGTGGCCGAGGGACAACAACAACCTGTCTGCGACGTACTCGATGTACTGGGCCATCAGGTTGGCGTTCATGCCAACGAGAGAAACGGGAAGGGCCTCGGTGACGAAGTCGCGCTCGATGTCGACGGCATCCTTAACGATGGCACGAGCGGTCGCGTCGTCCAACTTTCGCGGGAGTCGGTGGTAAAGTTCGCAGGCAAAGTCGCAGTGGAGGCCTTCGTCGCGGCTGATGAGCTCGTTCGCGAAGCCGAGGCCCGGGAGGAGTCCCCGCTTACGCATCCAAAAGACGGCGCAAAAAGAGCCGCTGAAGAAGATTCCCTCGACGGCCGCGAACGCGACCAATCTGCTCGCGTAGGTCGCCGTCTCGTTCACCGTCCACCGCTGCGCCCATTCGGCCTTCCGTCGCACGCACGGTACGAGTTCGTGGGCCCTGAAGAGGCGCGCGCGCTCGTTGGGGTCATCGATATACGTCTCCAGCAGGAGCGAGTACATTTCTTGGTGCACGGCTTCGATGGCAATTTGGAAGCCGTAAAAAAAACGGGCTTCCGGCAGCGTCACCTCCCGCGCGAACCGCTCCACAAGATTTTCGATCACCACGCCATCCGAGGACGCGAAGAAAGCGAGGACGTGGCTCAGGAAACGACGTTCGTTCGACGTGAGCTTATGCTGCCAATGCGCGACGTCCGCGCCGAGGTCTACCTCCTCTGCCGTCCATAGGGACGCCTCGGCCTGCTTGTACATGGCCCACAGCTCGGGGTCCCGGAGCGGGAACAACTGGAACCGCGACGCGTCCCGTGCACAGAACCATGGCACTTCTTCTTCTTCTTCATTCTTCGAGCACTCCTCCTCCTGGCCATCCCAGACCTCGTGGTACTCCTCTTCGTCGAGCGCGCGATCCACCGGGAGCTTGCCGCGGTGCGCGTGGGACCGCATGTGCACTGCGCACCGGCACCCGCTCATGCCGAGGAAGAAGAACACCATGATGGGAAGCCAGCGCATGATGATACCTTCCTTGACGAAGGTTTATTATCAAGCACGCACAAGGGTATGATGATTCAGGCCGCCCTCTCCGAGGCACGGTTGCCGCCGTGGCGGCTCGGCTTCGCCTACGGCTCGGGCGTCCTCGACACCTCGCGCATGCTGGACGTGATCATCACTGTCGACGATCCAGTCTCCTGGCACGCGGAAAATCTCGCCGCGAACCGCTCGCACTACTCGGTGTTGGCGTCGCTGGGGCCAAGAGCCGTCGCAAGGACGCAGGCCGCGGGGCCCGGGGTGTATTTCAACGCCTACGTCCCTCTAGCAACAACGTGGCCCGCCATGAAATACGGCGTCGTGAGCACGGCAGCGCTTTTCGAAGACCTGCGGACGTGGCGATGGCTGTACCTCGCGGGTCGCCTCCACAAGCCCGTCGTCGGCCTCGCAGGATTCGAGCAACTCGCCGAGGCGCAGGCCGTTAACCTGAGGGCTGCGCTCGCGGCGGCCTTGTTGTTGCTGCCGCCGCGCTTCGATGCAGAGACGCTTTTTTCGATGATCGCGAGTCTCTCTTACGAAGGCGACGTGCGCTTTGCCGTCGGCGCCGAGGACGCGGCCAAAATCGACACCATCGTTGGGCCAAATCTGGCAGCGTTCAGGGACCTTTTTGACGCGCCCATCGCCGCCGCAGTCGGAGATGGTGTCCTAACGCGTCGTAGCGACGATGCCTTCGAGCAACGCCCGGATAACGCGAGCCTCCTCCTCGCGCGTCTCCCGCCCGCCCTTCGAGCGGCCACCGACCTCGGGGCTGCGCTGCGTCGCCTCGTCCGTCGCTCCTCGGCCGCCCAGACCCTTAAGGGCCTCTTCACCGCCGGCCCCGGTCGCAGCTTTCGCTACGTCGCCGCGAAACTCGCCAAGGGAAAAAAAAGGCCGGTGACTGTTCGAACATACTCCTCATAAGTCGATGCATTTTCGGGTCGTAGAGGGAAAGAACACTAGCATTTATCTGCTGGCTGGCTGGCTGGCTTTGAGGGGCCCCCATTTGGCAAGCTGCGGCAGGACAATTTTTCGAGGTCGACGCGCGCACAACAACGAATGCCGTGCGAATCTTGGCATTGCTATGTGGCTCGCCAGTCTCGTCGCCACCTCACGGTAAATTAAGATTGATGACGCCCGCGCTCGCATATGTATATCCACGCTCCTGCTGCTGCTGCTGCTGGTGCTGCTGCTGCTCCTGGCAAAAAAAAACAACCTTTCCTACGCTCGTGGTTAGCGTGGTCGTCGTCAGAAGTTTCCACAATGATGAGCCAAGAGAGTTTTTAAGGTCGGCGCGGCTGTTCCAGGCGGCCCTTCCAGGAGGGAAGGATGCGATGCGGGAGCAACGCATGCTGGGAGGTCGGTACGGCAGGGGTTTTGTGGTTCTCGATAATTTTTTTGTTCTCTTTCGTGATCCTGATCCTGTCCCGAGCAACGAAATTTCAACCGTGGGCGAAGATCATGCCTTTGACGCTCGTCGTGTGCGTCCTCGAGACCCCGCGGTACTTGCTGCTCATCATGCACAATCGGTACTCGTCGCCGACCGCGTACGCCTCCCATATGGCGGGCTCGATCGTATTCTTTACGTTTTTGTCGCTGATTTGGTTCGCGTGGGTTCGCATGCTGGGTCCGTTTAAACCCAGGTACACGATGCGTCTCTCAAAGCTTCTTTTTTTGATCAACCTCGTATTCGACGGCGTGTCGTTGTTGTTGATTATCGCCCTCGCGACGCGAGGCGACCCGAGGTGTCGTCACCTGCGGCCCTTCTTCGACGCGATCGCGTACGAAACGTTGACGCAAATCGATATCCTTAAAAATCTCTCGCTCGCGTGCGTCATGTACGTCTTTACCTTCTCTGTGCTCAAGACGATTCAAGAGCACGCCTCGAGATGGGCCAAGGCCGGCTGCGATACCGGAACAGATCTCGAGATCCTCACTCGCAACCTGGCCAAGGCGTCGCAGGTCGCCATTCTCATGTCCACGTCGAGGACAACGATGCTTTTCTTCAAGATAATCATGGCCCAGCGCCATGCGACTACGGTTGGGGTCAAGCCGGTCAAGCTCGAGAAGTTCTCGCTCGTTTGGTGGACTTTCTCCGACCTCTTGCCTCGCGGCGGGCCTCTAATCGCCTACGCGGCCGCCATCGCCCAACGCGCCTACGCGAGGCGCAAACGCCTCGCACCCAAGCCACCCGTCAACCCCCGACCCTCCGTCCGCTGCGGCGACCTCGAGCTCTACTCGTCCGAAAGCTCGGGCTCGAGGTTTGACTCCGAAATCTCGTCGATCGACCCGGACCAATACGTAAATCGGTCGACCAATCGAATTTCCCGGGGGGGTTCTCCCTCGGGACAAATTTCAACGACGATCACCATCAACGTCCTTCGCACCACCCTCGACTCGCATACCTCCGACTGCCTCTCCGTCTCGCGTGGAGAAGAGGAGAAGAAAATGTCTCTCCCCCCCGACGACCTTCTTGCACAAGAACAACAACAACAACAAGCTTCGTTAGTTTAAACAACACACGATGACTTATTTGTTTGATCCAAAGGGGATCAGACGAACGAAGTCCAGATGGCGGCTCAAGCTTAGTCATCATAGTTTCCGAACTACGGGAGGCTGGAGGGCGAGGCTGACGGTGTCGGAGTGCCATGTTCAACTCGCGTTGCACCCGGTGGTGAATGAATGAATGAATGAATGAATGAATGAATTTCGGAGAAACAGGCCTACCAAGAGGACTGGCACACGTCTCGCGACTGCACCTTACGAAGTTCGTGCCACACAAGCCCCTGCGACTTTTCGCCGCAGCCTCCGCCGTGCGAAGCCCAATTGCGCGACTACGCCGAGCCTCCTTTCGCAGATATATGCCACGATTATATATGCCACTCCTAGAACTAGACCTCCAGGCCCCGGGCACGCTGGGGTTGCCCGCCCGATCCCGCCCACCGACTCAAGCCCGTCGACAACCACCAAGAACGGCGGGCGACCCCAACAGCAACACCACGGTGTTCAAAAATCCCGTTACAGTACGGTGCTTTGCTACTAGCTGCTCAGACAACAACGACTTATTAATTACGACAATTTTGGCTTGTGGTCATTTTTTTTTTGACAAGTTAGAGCCAATTTGAGAGGTAGCTCCACCTTCTGGGCGGAGGAGAGGTTTGACCCTCCACAAGTACGGTAGGAGCCGCGTGTGGGCTAAAAGATGTGACCAGACCAGTATTCCGCCTCACCACGTGCTACTATTGCAGGGATAGAGCTCCTCATCTCCCAGGGGTATACGTTCGCGCTGAGAAGTTCTCACACTGGTAGCGAGATACAGAGGTACTGCCAGATAAACAAACGGACTCCGGATCTTACGGCGCACTATCCAAGGTCGGAAGAAGAGAACCAGACGAGCTTATTGTCTTGTTGTATTACAAGTAATAAGTGAAAAAAGCTCATTTTGCTGCCCCTTCCGTTCCACGCCTCTCTTGCGCCTCATCCCACCGTGCGGTCTTCGTGTTGCTCTCATTACGCCTCTCACTGCGTTACCGCCTCTTCCGGGTTTCTCCCGTTTGCTCTCTCCCCGAAGAGGACGGGGAACGAGCGGATGAAATACGCCCGGATCATCGTGAAGGGTTGCCGATCGTCGTGAAGAGGGGTCGAAAGGAGAATCGAACGCACAGAAGAAGCACCTGATTTGATTTGGGAGGTGCAGCAGCGCGACGCGGTGCTTCTCCCACGAACCTCGAAATTTCAACCACAGCACTGGTAGTAAGTAATAAGCGCAAAGACTAGGGTAATCATCGAAATCATGGCCGCCGCCTTGGCCTTGCGGTATGATGTGCGCGAACGGAATCGCCCCATCTCCGTGGGGTACGTCGAAGAGGTTGAGGTGTTTGCTGGAGTTCGCGCGCGGTACTCTTTACGCATCGTCGACGTGAGCGAGAGCGCCCAGCACGCCGCGGTGTGCCTGATCGTTCCCCAAGGACGCGAGCACGAGTTCGTCTTTAGCACGACCGCAGGACTCCGGCAAGTCGGAAGCTCGGCGGGGTGTCGACGGCTGATCGCGGCACGGCTCAACAGAGGCCAGGCCTTCGAAAACCTCGACGCAATTCGCTTGGAATTGGCCGAATGCGTCAAAGCCGTCGCGCCGCCAAACGCTGGCTTGGTTCCGTTCGTGACGGCCGGCGCGACGATCGGCCGGCGCGTCGTGCTCGAGGAGGGCACCATGGCGAGCGACACCTATGTTGTCGAGGAGGTGGACTGCGACGGGCTCTCGCGGCGGCTCGTCTTTGGTTCGAATCCCCGAGTCTTGCAGACGGAAGTCGGGTTGAGGAAGCATCGCAAGAAGAAGAAGAAGAAGGTGATCGTAGACCGCCTGCGGTCGCGGTACCATGCGGCGATCATCGCGGGGCTCGTATCCCTCTCGTCGACCGCGTCGGTGCTCCTCGTTGGTCTCGGCGGCGGCGCTCTCGCGCAGTCAATCCTCGAGATGTTTGAGTCTCGGCTGGTCGTCGTCGAGCTCGACGAGAAAGTTGTCGACGTCGCCGTGCGCTGGTTCGGCTTTGAGGCGCACAAGGCGACCGTCCAAGTAGGTGACGGCCTCTCCTACTTGGATACCAACGACCGCAAATTTTCGGCCGTCGTCGTCGACGTCGACGCGAAGGACGCTAGTATCGGCATGTCCTGCCCGCCGCGCGCCTTTGTCGAGGTCGAGTACCTCGAGAAGGTGCGCGAGGCCCTCGACGAAAACGGTTGGGCCGTCTTCAACGTCGTCGCGAGGGACGACGCCGCTCGCGACGCCGCGCTCCAAAACTTTTTCCAGGTCTTCCGCGCCGTCGCCGTCTTGAGACCCGACGAAGACGACTTGAACCTTGTCGTCTTCGGCTCCTCATCCACTTCAATCACGACCGAAACCGCGCGCGACAACCTCCGAGCGTGGCTCCTCGCGCCACATCCTTCACGACCTCGAGAAGACAGCGGCCTCGCGGACCTCGTCGCCAACCTCGTCGTTTTACGACCGCGACCACCCAGCAAGACTTATACATAGAGATTGATATGACATCCTTATAAATAGAGATTGATGTGACATCGTCGTCGTTCGTTCACAGAGGTGTCTGTCGCCAAATACCTCGGAGGACGCACTCCGAGGGCTCTGGAGTATCGTTTCGGAGAGGTTCGTTCCCCTGGATTCATTCGCGTCGAACAACGACCGGGGCCCACCTAAAGGTCCTCCCCGGGAGGGGGAAAAAAAAAGCGGCCGTTGCTCTGGACATTCCCCGGTGCTCGGCCTTCGATCCTGTCTACTCTAGCAGCGCGGCCGCTTCCAACAGCTCATAAAGCTGCGATGCAGACAAAATGATTTCGGTTCGCCGGTTTTGCTACTCTGTAGGTACTACGCACATGGAACATGCTCGTTAGTTATCCCGAGCACTTTTTCTCGATTTCTATCCAAGACCCGGTCTCCTCGTGCAAGAACCGCAACACCCCGCATGCACGGGAGGGTATCCTCTGAACATAGTTTTGTTTCGCGCACTTGTTTAAAATAAAACGAAGCGGGGGAACCAACGAACGAACGAACGAACGAACGAGTACTACAATCTCCGATAGGATACAACACGATACGGCGAAATAGGGCGAAGGCGGCTAATGATAAGAGGAGACGTCCAACAGCGAGAAGGTGACGCCGCCGATGGTCTCTCCGAGATCAACTCCAAAGCCACCGCAAGGTTGCACGATTTCGCTCCAATCGAAAGAAGGATAAAAAATGGGCGTCGTTAAGAGATGCAGTACGAAAAATAATATTCGTTATCGTACCAGACATGGCGGAGGGACCGTGCGTGTGATCAGTGGTCGGCGGCGGCGGCGAAAGTGGTCGGTAAAAAGGTTGTTGTCGTCGAAGGCGGAGCGCGTGGATATTGCAAGCGGGAGCGGGTTCTCGTGCGCGAGAAGGGGATGGCTAGAGAGAGTCAAAAGGAGACCACGGCAGTCGTCTGGCGAGGAGGCCATTGCGCGGCCGCGTAGGTGGTCGGGCTGCTCGATTGGAGACCTCGCTACGACGAAGACTACTGCGTTTCTTCGTTTCGTTCTTCTTGCGTCGTTTGTTGTTGTTGTTGTTGTTGGTGGCGTTGGGGGTCCTCGTGATGTCTTCGGGGGGATCCGCCGGGGGGGAAATCCTTGGACAGATCCGCGTCGTTGGTCTCGGCATCCCCGAACACAAAAGAATCCTCGGAATCAACGTCGTCGTCGTCGTCGGAATCATTATAGTTTTCGTCGTCGTCGTCGAAGAGGCCGTCCGGAAGAGGCGTTTCGACGCGCCACTCCGGGGAGGGTGCGTTCTCGATCTCGGCGACGCTCTGATCGTCTAGGCCCTCGAGTTCGCCGAGGTAATGAGTGACGTCGTCCTTGTCGACGAGCGGAAAGACGCGGAGGTAGTTAATGAATCGCTCGCCGTTGCGTCGGTAGTTCACGACGATCATCGAGGCAGGAAGTTGGCGCGCGACGTCGGCGAGAAGGTCGTCGACAACCATCTCGTCGGTCGCGGGCCCCTGGATAATGCGGAGCGAGCGACCAAGCGTTTCCCCGACCGAAAAGCCGCAGAGATCGACGAAGGCGCGGTTGCAGTGAGTGATGAGGTGCGGCCGCGACGCGAGGGTGATGACGCGGGCGTGCGCGCCGTCGTCGATCACGTCAGAGAGGGGTCGCCGCCGGCGCGGCGGAATTTCTGTTTGCTTGGATCGCTGGCTCGAGGAGGCCGAGGCCCGGGGGTCCGATCCCCCCAGTTCCTGCTGCGAGGGGCACTTCGCGAGCGACTGGGAGGAGGAGGCGCACGTCGTCAAGGAGGAACAGGAGGACTTCGGCGGTATGGAGGACGTCGCGTCGTCGCGATTGTTGTCCGAAGCGGCGGAGAGGACGCGGATCGCGGACGCGAGCGTGTTGGGAATCAGCTCGATGATGGGCGAGTCGCGCGCGACCCGGAGCTCGCGCATAAACGCGTAGACATCAAAGTACAAACTCAGCTTGGTGATTTTGTTTGTTTTTGGGTCGAAGCACGCGCGAAGCATGCCCTGCTTGACGCACTCGCTCTTGGCGCCGCAGCTCGTCGCGTTGAGCGTGCGCATCGACCAGAGCCCCATCACGCGCGCCCCCGCATCGAACAACAGCCCGTCGTCGTCCAGCTCGAACTTGCACCTCAGGAGCTTGTGGCCTCTTCGCGACCTCACGCCGATCGACTGGAGCATGACGGCGAAAGAGGCCGTATCGAAGATCATACCCCGGATCCCCTCGCAGACGCGCCGCGCGCCCGCCATGAGATGGTGGTGCCCGGCGCCTTCGGTGCCGCCCCCCTTTTCGGTGGTTGTTGTCGTCGTTCTTCTTGCACCACTACCGAGGCGCCAGTCGTCGCGCTCGGCGACGTCGACGATCCCGCGCGCGTCGTAGCTCCTGTACGGAGTGACCGGCAGGTTGAGCTCGAAGGCGTCGGCGTCGAGGATCGTCGCCCACTTGCTCTCGCTCACCTCGCCCCTCGCGCGATAGTGGAACAACGTCTCGAGCGCGCGCCGCCGCACGTACCTCGTCTCTTCGGCGAGCTGGGTCGCGGCCACGCTCGCTTCCTCGACCCGGTCCCTCTCGCCCCGCATCTCCCGAACGGTCTGCTCGAGCTGCTGCACGTACGCCTTCTTCCGAAGACGCGTGTTCCGCGCGTATTCCCGGTTCCGGTCGCGACACATCGCGTCCTTCTCGGCGCGTCTCGAGGCGGCGCCACCGGGCGCCGAGGGATCCAGCCCCTCGGAGGACGCCGACACCTCCGCGAGCCGCCGCTCTTGGCTCGGTTCCAAGGCCTCCTCGTAGGCGTACGGGGGAAAGGCCCCCTCGTTGTTGGACGTGTCGCGCGGCCCAAAATACGCACGCTGGGCGTGAAGAAACGGCTGGTGCCGCGCGTACCCCCCTTGCTGCTGCCGCCCGTCGAGCGGCGCCGCCTCGCGCTGCACCTTGCGCCGCCGTCGACTCGGTTCCTCCCACGTCTCCCAATCGCGCTTCTCCCGCGAAGTGCTCTGGCCCTCCTGGGAGCTTTCTGTCGTCGTCGTCGTCGTCGTCGCCACCGGTGGTGGTGGTGGTGGTGGTGGTGGAACAGGTGCTCCCGCCGCGGCCGGGGTCTCGTCGTTCCCCGAGGCCGCGCGCGCGGCGGCCTGGGCCGCCTCTGCCGCGGCCGCCTGCGCAAAATCACAACGTCCCACACCAACGACGACGCACATGCTTGGCTAGCACCGAGGCCGCCGAGGGCGGCGATCGGGCGCGATGTTCTTCCACAGGCGGCGCCATCGCCCACATGTCGGGATCCTCGTTGACGTAGTCCTGGCGACGCATACTCGAAATCACACGACTTTGCCAAAACGCACGAGAAAGATGTCGCCACTCTCGGCGAGGTCGAGCTCGCTCCAGCTTTCCTTCATGGTGGTACTTCGGCTGAGCAATCAGACGATTTTGGGGCGTCTAGTCCGCCAAGAGAACCTCCGTGGTGATTGAACATCGAAACTTTTGTATATACAATTGGTGGTAAGGGAAACACACGTAAGCGAGCAGCAGCTGCTTTCCGCAGACGTGGTGCCTTCTCAAACCCCACCACTGGGAATTTATCTCGGTGACGCACGCAAGACCGGTGAATTTTATGTCAAAACCTCCTCCTCGAAACGCTTCTTCCTTTGCGACCACTCCAATCTATGTCCCCGTGCCGACTTGTTTGTGGATAAAACAACTTGGCACCCACCCACCCACCACCCACCGAAGACGGCCTTCCAGGAAGAGGGTCCATCCCAGTGCTCCTCCTCTACTTTGGTGGTGGGATGGATAAAATTGTTGCGGGTCCTCGGTCACTCACCGCCGAATAGGTCAGGTCTACGACCCAAGATTGCGCGTCATAGTCGCGTCCAAGATCCTCGCCGCGCCTGATTAGTTGGAGGGAGGAATACATCATCTCTCGCGCACGCACACACGGAGCGTGCGTTGTTTATCGTCGATTGCCTCGACAGACAGACAATGAGTAGTTTAGTTGGCTAGGTTGAGCTTGGCGTCGAGGTCGTCGAGAGCGCGGACGAGATGTTTGATGCGATACCTCTCCTTGGCGAGCTGTGCCTCGAGGTCCTTCTCGCGTTTGGCGAAGTCGCGTCGGAGCGTTTCGTTCTCTGCCTTGAGCTGGAAGGAGTTGGTTTTGGTTTCCTCAGCCAGAAGAACTCACCGCTTGGAGGTCGTCGAAATTTGCGGCGTTGGGCTCGATCCGGGCGCCGTTGGCGCCGACGACGAAGTCTTCGTCCTCCTCGAGACGGCGAAGGCGACGGCTCAGGTCTTGGATGAGGGTCTCCATCAACTCAAAACTATCCGTTTCACTACCTACCTACCTACCACCTGAATACTTTGTTGTTGTATCCGTTACCACTACGAGCCGGGGGTTGTGTCGACCTTCCACCATTTTTGTTTTTTTGGGAGGTAGTCTTCGAGGGGGACCTTGCCCGAGCAGACGTCGCAGAACTTGATGTCGACGCGGATATCCTCTTCGGTCAGCGTGGGCCGGACGTCGTCGAGGAAGAGCTGGGCGATGGCGTCCCGGAGGTCGGGTCGGAAGGAGGGGGGTGCGGCGAGGCGGGCGGCGCGGGCCTCGAGGCGGTCGAGGGCCCGGCGGTAAGTCGCTTCGGGAGGCGGGGGTGCGGCGAGAATAATGTCGTCGTCGTCGTCGTCGTCGGTAGAATCGGTACAGAGCTTGTCGTCGTCGTCGTCGCGAATCGCGTCGGCGAGGATAAGATCCAAGAAGAGCGAAGAAGTCGGAGTCGCGCGATCCTCCGTCGCGAGGAGGTCCGCGCGGCGCGCGAGGTCGTCGACGCGGTGCAGCGGGCACCGCGGCGGCGCCAGAAAAGGCTCGTGGTCGTCGTCCTCCTCGAGGCCAAAGGCGGGGCCGAGGGCGAAGCGGGCGAGAACGAGGGCGTCGACGCCGGGACGACCTTGGTTCAATTTCGCCGCGCGCGACGCGAAATTTAGAGTCGCGATAAGCTGTCGTTTTTTCGAGACGAGGCAAGGTTCCGGTGGTGCTACCGCCGAGACGAGGCGGGCGACGAGGAGCGCGACGTAGAATTCGAGGAGGGGCGCGTACAACCGATTTCCGATCGGATCGTTGTCCTTTTGCAAAAAGAAAAGTTGTTGCGAGAGGAAGAGGACGAGCGGCGGCGCGAGCGAGTACACGAGTCGTCGTCCTCCTCCTCCTCTCGAGGAGGAGGAGGAGGCGGCGGCCCGGAGCACGGAAACCGCGGCCGTTCTGAGGTCGACGTCTTCGTAGGCGTCGAGGACGGCCGCCTTGGAGATGCGCCAGGCCTCTTCGATCAGGACAGTCTTTTCGGAGTGGCGTCCGAGGCGCTTGATCTTGGCGAGCTTGACCCTGCGCACGACGAGGTACCGGCGAAAGAAGAATCTCGCGGCCGCGTCCACGAGGTTGAGGTCGGCCCGCGATTCTTCGCCAAAGTCGCCCGCGCAAACGAGGGGCTCGCGCAGGAATTCGTCGTCGTCGTCCTCGTCGTCTTCGGAATTTTTTTCTGCTTGTTCTTTTGGGTCGGTCTTCTTCTTCTTCTCGTTCCGAAGTCGGTCGAGATACGAGTAGAAGATGTTGACGACCGAGTCGGCGGCGAGGTCGACGAAGGCGAAGAGGAAGGGCGAGGTCCGTTCGGTGAAGTAGTCGAGGTCGTCGGTGGCGGAATGGAGGACGGCTCCGAGGAACTCGACGTCGCGAGCTTCGTAGGCCGTCGCGATCCGGTCGCAGAGCCAGGGGACGGTATGGGACGCGACGAGGAGGCGGCGGCCGTATCTGGATCGTCCGACGGACGCGAGGAGCCGGAGCGCCGCGTCGCCCTCGGCGCGCGCGAGCATTCGAATTTTCCGGAGGGCTAGGAGATCCGAGGGTTCGCCGCGCTCGAGGAGCTTCTCGGCGCCCGGAGGCGCCTCGGCGTCCTCGGCGACCATCACGAGCTTGCGGCGGCCCTCGGGGTCGACGATCGCCCGGAACCCGGCGCCCGTCATCTCGTCGGCGCGGAACATGGCGCGCAAAAACACCTTGCTGCGCTTGAGGGCGCGAGCGTCGTGCTCGTCTCGCGTTCCGTCGACGAGGCACGCGTGCGCCCAGAAGCGAGCTTTCACCGCGTCGCGCTTCGAATCGTCGCCAAAATTCAAACAGCCCGAATCGTTGTCGTAGGCGTCGCGCATCAAAGGCGCGTCCGTCCAGGGTTTCGCGACGGCGCGCCGCAGAGCGTGGGACGCGGCCACCCCAAAGCCGGCGCGGCGCGGCGACGCCAGAGCCTCGACGCATCGCGCGATCACCGAGGCCCAGAGGCACGGGAGCCGTTTGGGGCCGCGGAGGGGGTTGCTCGCCTCGCGGAGAGCTGCGAAGGTCGCGTCGAGGAGCGCGCGGACGAGGGGTCGCGCCACGAACCCTCTTTCCGTAGTGGCCGACGCGAGCTTCGTCGCGAACCGGGACGCGACGGCCGCGGCGAGAGCGCGCGTCGACCGTCGCTTCGAAGCGAGAGCTGCGGCGGCGTACGCGACGGCCCCGCTCTCGAAAACGCGTCGTGCTTCGTTCTCGGCGGAAGCACCGGTTTCGTCGTCGTCGTCGAGGGCCGCGCGGATCGCCGGGAGCGCGAACCGCGGGTCGTAGACCGCCGCGCGCCACGCGCCTTCGCGCGAACACTCCTCGTCCTCCGAATCCTCCGCCTCGAAGTCGTCGCCGCCCGTCTCGTCCTCCTCCTCCTCCGACGAACGAGAAGCCTCATCCTCCTCTTCCTCCTCGTCTTCTTCTTCCGGAAGCTCGACGGGAGGCTCTTCGTCGTCCGAGGCGAGCTCCTGGACGAGGACGCCGCGACGTAAAGGAAACCGGGAAACCGACGCCGCGACGCGACGCGGCTCGAGGAGCGAGAACAGGATCGCGCCGGCCCGGTCGGCCGGCAGGCCGCACCTCTGGAGGACGCGGAGCCCGACGCGATCGGTCGAAGAAAGCGACATCCCGTACGTCGAGAGGACCGCGTCGCGCGCCGCGGGCGTAGCTGCGGCGAGGGCGTCCAGCAGCCGGACCCCGGTTTCCGGAAACCGCGCGGCGGCCTCGACGATCGGATCGAGCGGAACGCCGCGCAACGGCCTCTCGCGGAACCGCAGGAGCGCCCGGCCGCCAGCCTCGTCTCCCGTTCTAAAGGCTTCGGCGAGCGAGGCGGCGACGCCGGGCTCGAGGGGCGCGTACCCCGCTATGTCCACGACCGCGCGAGGGCACGTCGCCGCGAGCCTTCGCACCGCGCCGGCGGCCGCGGCAGGCAAGAGCTCGGCGGCCGAATTTGCGATCCACTCGAGGGCATATCGCGCGACGGCCGCGAACGTTTTTTCGGGCCGTTGACGACGAATCCGTCGAAGCGCGCCGTCGACGTCGTCGCTCGCGAGGTGCGCCGCCGCCTCGACGACGCCGCGACCGGGGGAACGGCGACGCGCGCATATCCTTCTTTTAATCACCCCCCCCGCTTCTTCTTCGAGCTCGCCAGAGACGGCGAGGCCGACCTCGGCCGCTGCATAAGTGTCGGGGAGGGCGTCGAGGAGGCGAACGGCGTCGTAGCAGCGCAGGAGCGCCTCCCGCGGCGAAGACGCGACGATCAGGCGCCGGAGACGCGCGGCCGCCCTCGACGAAACCGCGACCATAGCCGCCGCGAGGCGCCGCGCCGCGCGGCGCCGAGACTCGGAAGAAGAAGAAGAAGAAGACAAGGTCCAGCACGCGTCGACGATCCGCGGCGCGTCCTCGATGAGCCGGAGCGCGTCGAGGCGCGAGGTCGGGACGACGGCCGCGTCGACGGCCGCGGGCGCGTCGGGCCACCGCAGCCACGCGTCCGCGAGGCGCGGGGTCGAGAGGGGCTTGGCCGAAACGATAGCCGCGACGGCCGAAGCGTCGTCGCGACTCACGTAAGCGTCGAGCGCGCGACGCGCCGCCTCTAAAGACACGTAGGGCGCCAGCTCGACGCGACGGTTTTCGAGGACGAGTCTCTCGGCGACGGCGAGGGCGCGGGGGGCTCGGGGCGCCGCCGCGAGGACGACGAGGATTGTCGCGGGATCGTCGTCGTCGTAGACGAGAGAGGAGTCGAGCTCGGCCGCGAGCCCGGGCTCGCGGGACACGAGATACTCGAGAAGACGACGCTGCGCGTCGCGCGCGACCGACCGCGCCGCCCCTCCGGGCGGAGACCGCGCGATTCCGACGCCGGCGGCGAGGCACGCCTCGACGCACGCCTCCTTCCCCTCTGGGAGCGGCACCACATCAAACAGCATTGGATCTTCTTCTTCTTCTTCTTCTTCTTCAAGAGGCTCGCCGCCGCCGCGGAGGTCCGCGCCGAGGGCTCGCGCGAAAGCGCTTAGTTTGGCGGCGGGTGGCGCGAGCGCCTCGACGGCAGCGCACAAGCCGAGAACGAACCGCGGGTCGCCCGCGCCGGCCGAGTGAGCTATCTCGAAAATTGCCCTCGTAGCGAACCCCGCCACCTCGGGATCCTCGAGGAGCAGCAGCCCCGCGCACGCGAGCGGCGACACGAGCCCCGCGCGCGGGGTTTCCTCGTCCTCGTCGTCCTCCTCGAGGAAGAACGACGCGCGCATCGCGCGAGCGAAGGAAGAAGAAACGATCGGGTCGAAGGCGCGCGCGGGCAGCAGCTTGAGCTGGTCGGCTCGGTCGAGGAGCCGGAAAAAAGCCGCCGGGGGAATTTGTTGTTGCCGGAGCCAGATCCGGCGCTCGCGCGGCGAGTTGGTGAGGGGCTCGAGGGTCGCGTCGACCAGAGAGCGGACGGGCGCCGACTCGCGCGCCATCTCGAAGAAAATCGCCCCCCTCACCCTGAGCGCCGTCTTGTCTTCCACCCGGGGTCGGCGGAGACGCTGGGTCTGGTCGGTCGGGTGTGCCCGCGCGAGGCCCGCGAGCTGATCCCGTAGCCCCGGATTTTCCGCCGACCCCGCGAGCGCGCGGAGCACGTCCCAGTTCGACTCGGCGACGGCCCGCGGCAGCGCCGAGCAGTACCGCCGGAGAGCCGCGATCGCGAGAGAGACGCCGGCACCCTGCCTCGTGACGACCGCCAGGAGCGTCTGGACCTCGGGGAGCCGGCTCCGGAGGAGCTTGCGGGCCTCGCTCCGCACGAACTTGAGCCGCCGCTGCGTCTCGTCCTTGGTCGTCGCGAGCAGCCGAGAGACGAGCCTGTCGTCCTCTCGGGACGCGCCCTCGGGCGTCAAAGACCGCTCGAGGATGTCGACGAGGCGTTGCGTCATATCCTCCGACTCCTCCCAGTCGCCGTACCGGTCGTTCTCCGGAAACAGCTCGCGCACCTCGCGCCCGTACCTCTCGAGGATCTCGAGCACGAGCTCGAGCGCGCGCTCGCGCGCCGCGTCGTTCGCGTGCAACGCGCCTCGACTCAGCTCTTTCTTCGAGAGAACGTCCTCGGGAGGCATGCACGCCCCCACCACATCGTAGTGCTCGATGAGGTCGCGACTCTTCGCCTCGAGGGCGCGCCCCGCCGGCGCGCGCAGCATGGCCCGCAGGGCCGCGCACCCGGCCGTCGACCGCTCCGACGTCGCGCCGCCGCGGTCCCACGGTCGCGTCGGCGACAGCGTCGATCGCGCGGCCGTCGACAGCCAGTGCGGCAGAAGGGCAGGTGCGGCGCGGACGGCCGCCACTGCCAGCTCGAGCTCCTCTTTGTCGCCGCCGGGATCGAGCGCGCAGAGGGTCTCGAGGTGCTCGGGCCGCGGCGCGCCCGCGCGCGCAACCTCGAGCCACCGATCGTCCATCACGACGCGCCGAACGAGCGCCAGCGCTTCGCGTCGGGTCTGGGGTCGCGCGGCGAGCGCCCGGACGGCCGCGAGACCGGCCTCGCTCGCGCACGCGCGCAAACACGCCCGCCGTTGCGCGCCGTCGGCGAACCCCTCGCGCGCGATCGCGTCGACGAATCGAGACGCGCGCTCGTCGTCGTCGGCGTCGCGGGTCAGGAGAACCTCGCGCGTCAGCAAGAGGTGAATCGCGCCGCGTCCCTCGTCCAGCACGGCGAGCTTGGCGACGCGATCCTTCGACCGCAACAACGCCGTCGCCAGCGACACGCACCGCTGCGCGTTCGCCTGCCTGTCGCTTCTCTTCGTCCTCGGCGGCGGCGCCGCCAGCTCGGACCACGCCGACGCGCGGTCGGCGTCGCCGGCGAGCCACGACGCCACGACGCGCGCCGCCTCGCTCACCCGTCGCACGGCACTCTCGAGCGCCTCGAGCGCCACGCCCGCCTCCCGCCCGCGCAAGCACCGCGCCACCATGGCCCCCCACTCGCGCGCGACGCGATGCCACGCGTCTCGCGCGTGTTCGTCGTTTCGAATCCTCGCGAACGCGCACCGGAACGCCCGCAGCACGGCGGTCGGTTCCTCGGGAAAAAGGCTCGCCGCTCGAAAGAGCTCGGTCAGCCGCGGCGACGACGCGATCCACGCGTCCACCACTCGGATCGCCGCCGCGTCGCGCCGCAATACGCGCGTCGCCAGCGAGTTCAACGCCGCCGAGATCGCTTCGCCGTTCTCGCGCTGCAACACCTGCTGCAGCGCGAACAGCGACGAGCTCAAAGCCTCGCCGCCCAGCTCGCCCGCATCGCTCCCGCGCATGCGGCCCGTCGTCACGACTCCGCTCGCGTTCCGATCCTCCTCGGCCATTCTTTTCCTACTACTAGAACCCTCCTATAGATAGGCGGGTATCGACGACGACAACCGACCGTTATGCGCGTTGTTCTTGTTCTGGCAATCTTCGTCGGCCTCCGGCCCGTCCAGCCGAGGCTCGAGTGCGAGGTCGGCTGGGGACAATACAACGACCAGAACATTGAATTGCGAATCAAGAAGGTATCACCGACCGACCGACCGAAGAGCGAGGCGCCGTCGTCGTAGGAATGGACGAGGATATGCACGAGCTACTGCTGGACGATGCGGACGACAGACCCGACCAAAATGATGCGGCTGATCGGCGGCGAGTGGGTAGGTATTATTACGCCTTGCCACCAAAAACAACAACAACACGCAGGACGAGGAACAGTTTTATTCGCGATTTTGGATCAAGGTCCGGAAAAAAAAAAACCATAATATCAATCCCCGTCGTCCTTGCAGGGCTGCGGAGGCATGTTCGGGACGGAGCTCGATTACGACGACGAGACGGCCTGCGACAGCGAGTACGACGAAGACGCTAACGTCGACGGCCAGCAGATCCTGGTCGACAAAGATCGCCACGACCAGAAGCTACGGTCATCCATTTCCATGGATTTCTCCTGCTGCAGCAAGATGGGCGGCTGCGACGCAGGTGCGCCGGCAGCAAACTCGCGTTCTCGCTGACGCGTCGTGTCGCAGCCTTCTCGCTCTCTCGACGACGACACGCAATCGTCAACGCACTGATCGCCGCCCTGTGCGCGACGATTTTCCTCGCGCGGTGAGACAGACCTCGATTCGGGATTTTGCTGTGCGACTAGTGGGACGACCAGTTCGCGACCTTCGTGGCTTTATCGTGCGCGCGTTATTTCTTGGTCGCGCGGTGCCAGGGGATTTAGATAGATATTTTTTTATTCATAAATCGCCGTCGTCCAGCCTACTAATTTCGGGCGCGCGCGCGGGCGGGCGGGCGGGCGGCTAGATGAATCAATAAAAACAACAACGTCGATCGCGATGAGTCGCTCGGCAGTGTGACCGAGACGGTGGTGCGGGAGGGTGTCGTGGCGGATCAGATCAGATCGTGGTGATATCGAATAATAAGTTGCGAGGTACGGCAGCAGACAAGAGGATTGCAAGGCATGAGAGTTCATACAATTACTAATGTCCGCGAGCTTTTTTTTTCTTTCCTAGGCGATAGTGGTGGCCGGCCCCCTGATGTGTCGTCGTCGCCTTACTTGTGCTGAACGATGCCTCGACGTTTGAGATCGTCGATCCAAGCACTACAGTCGTCCAAGCAGACTCTGTAGGCGTGTTCGGGGACACTCTTCGCGCCCCCCGTGGCGATCACGTGGTACCCCCGATCCATGACAACCCACGCCCGGTCGAGCGTTTCGGTGTGCTTTTCGGCTTGAGCTTGCGTGCGGAAGTAAGCTCTTTGAAACGACGGCTCGTACACCTTCCAGCTCTTGAACCAATTGGACTTCTCAAAATGGGACACAAAGTACTGCGCGTCTTCTATGCGCCCGCGACACGGCGAACGCGGCGTCGTCGCACGACTTGGCATGCCTCCCTCTCTTGTGGTCTAAGAAACACGATAGACGATCCGTTGCATACGCGCATACAGAAAATGTCCTAAAAACCCTTCGCCGAAAACAATCTCTTTTGTCAAAATTCACAATTGAAAATTCATCGAAAGAACACGCAAAGACGTATGAGACATTATTACGTCTTTGCGTATGAGACATTATTGTGGCACCGGTGGAGTTGTAAGACTTACTACTCCAGACTTACAACTCCACCAGTGCCACAATAATGTCTCATACGTCTTAGTATTCCTCTAGCTTTGGAGAAATAACTGAGTCAGCTTGACGTCATCAGCCGTGGAGAGAGAGAGAGAGAGAGAGAGAGAGAGAGATTCTGACGTACGTTGGCACCACATAATTCGAAATCAGGATCAGCACTCTCCTATTCCCTGCGTCTCCGGAGGACTGCTGCGCCGAGCGCAGTCGTGCGAGGTGGGAACACGTCGCCGACGCTCTCGCCTTGGGCTACGACGCGCGCCGGGGCACATCGAGACCAGCGCCACTCGTTTGAAACAAGCCGCCGTCGTCGGAAAATCCGTCCAAACCCTAGCTCGGCACGTGTGAGGTCGCCCTGCCCAAACGCCGAGGGCCTTTATGGAATACTCAAAGCCACGTCGTCGGGAGCTTCCCCCGGGCCTGTGGGCGGCGGTGTTCCCTATAGGCTGCCCATCGTGACCCGCTACACCTGCTCAAGCACGTGCCTGTCGCGTTTGTTCGCTCGCTCTCGACAGAAAGGATCCGCTGGTGAAGGCAGTACTGGCCACCGGCACGCGCCGGCAAGTCTGGTCGGATTGGCGCCTAATGAAGGCCCTTCTCGCACGCGACCGGTCGAGAACCTCCGACGCGCGAGGATCGACTCCCTGAATTCGGCGCTTGGACCGCGCCTGAAATCTGGCGAATACATCGACAACGCGAATGGTGTCTACCGGCGCCACTACGTTCTGAGCAAGGAATGGCGGTGTGCCTACGTCATCTTGCTGGAGAGAGAGACGCGGCCGTGGCCGACCGGCCGAATTCCATTTCCGGAGGCTACGAACGAGACGTTTTGGACCACGGACGGGCGAAAACAAGCCCGCAGCCTAAGCCCGCAGCCTTTCGCGTGAGCCAGCACTTGCGGTTCTGCCGGCTCCGGCGCCCGCCCCGGCAGCCCCAGTCGTGCAGGGGACCGACACCGGCCGAGTTCGAAGCCCGTCGCCGACGCCGTCGTCTGGGAGCAAGCGACGCGTCCAACACGGCCAAAGCTACGCCACGCCGCCTCGCCAGAAGAGTCGTATGAGTGGTCAGAAAGATGACGGCGAATACCGCGACAGGGATGAGATGGACGCGGAGTTGAGTTTGGAGGAGTTGCAAAAGCGGCTTCGTGATTATAAAGCTCTGGTGAAGTCGCTACGCATGACAGTCAACGGCCTGTATTGCGCGCTGGACGAGAAAGATGACAAGATCACCGCCCAGCAAGAAGAATTCCGTTGCGTACAGGCCGAACTTGATGCTGTTCGACTTTCGTACCAAAGCACCGGTGCCGGAGAAGAAGATGATGATGCGGCGGACCTGACTCCCCAACGTCGATTAGAGCTTCTCCGACCACTTAAGGCTGAGCGCGACCAAAAGCTTCCGCGAGGACGACATCGGCAACGCGACCTCCTCGCCGACTTCGCATCGAGACTCCCGGCGCACGAGCCTTCGGCTTTGATGACGATGTTGCCGGATGAAGCAGCCAAAGAGCAGTTTGTACATGTTTACGAAATGTTGGGCGGTTTCGTTGTATACAGAAGTCTCTGAAGGGCAGGATATTTCGTCGTCTGATGTCGACTGCTAAGAGGGGGATGTGTGTGTGAGGGGCATGAAGGATGTGGGTGGGTTTGTGGGGTAGGAGGGATGTGCCTGACGGGCCGAGATAAGTACGCGGGACCTAGTCGGGGTCATCGCCGAGTCGTGGGGCAGGCGAAGAGAGGACGGGCCCCGTCCGTAGGTCGTACGCATGCTGCCGCCGAACGTATGTGCGACGAAGGGTGACGTGTGTGACGGGCATGAAGGATGTGGGTGGGTTTGTGGGGTAGGAGGGATGTGCCTGACGGGCGGAGATAAGTACGCGGGACCTAGTCGGGGTCATCGCCGAGTCGTGGGGCCACGTCGTCTGATGTGGCACCTTGGGGAGAGAGAGATAGGGCCTAGTTTTAGGGTGACTGTTTTCTAGGTATAGTAGCCTTTTGTAGTTGTACGAGCTCCAACGGCCTTTTCGACCGACTGAGGCCGGCCACGCTCGTGAAGGACTCACAGCAGCTGTGGAAAGAGACCCCTACGGCACAGCTTAAGATTGTGCCTTGACCAAGGTCATGACTGTTTCGCGGCCCGATTACCTTGGCGGCGACCTCAGCTCAAGGACATTCGTAAAGGACTCACAGCAGCTGTGGAAAGAGACCCCTGCGGCACAGCTTAAGATTATGCCTCGACCAAGGTCATGACTGTTTCGCGGTCCGATTACCTTGACGGCGACTTCAGCTCAAGGACATTGAGCTGACCCTGCCTGCACCCACTTCTCCATAACCGTCGCTATTTAGCGACTCTCGGCCAGGCTCAAGGAGCCAGCCAGCTAGCCCGCTAGACTCAGGTGTAGTCTGTTAGCAAGCACACGACCTGCGTACCCTGAACGAACGAACGAACGAACAAACAAACAAAGCACGGGTGGTCTTCGACCTCCTCTCCAAATTCCTAGGGCGGCCTGACTCGAACTGAACGCGACCAAGAGGAAGAGATTTCACGATGTGAAGACCTGCGTTGGGTGCTCATCTCAGACTCTAAGGCTCGTGAAGACACTAGCCAACTCTCGGTCGAGGGGACGTGGCGGTGGTGAAGGACCAAACGACCAGAACGGGCGAAGACTTCACGGAGGGCCCGACCACGGTACTCTTCCACGAGTGTAACGAGACAGTCACAACCACAGGATGACTTCCCTGACTAAACTTGTGGGTCGCGACGCACGCACCTGGAATGATCGCGTCGTCTCTCCGCCGCGCGGGTAAGGAGGTGCAACAAAACAAGATTTGTTGTTGAAGGGTATGAAAAAGTGGCGGTTTCTTATTGTATCCAGCCGGAGCCACAAAATGGTGGCCACCACAGCAAAAATCATCTGATGGTGGCCGCCAACGTCAACAATGGCAGTCCCGCAAGTGATGATAGCCCGCAATCGGAGACCGTCCGGTCGTCGGAGGGCGCGAGGGGGACGACGAGAATTCGTTCGTTCAGCGAGACGGCCAGTGCTTTGCGCCTCTCAAATACAATCAGCGTGTCGGCAAAAAGACTCGCGACGACGGTGTTTCCGGCGGAGTCGCCGCCAACAGGGAGCAAAGCAATGCTGACGGCGTCGTCACACAAGAATTCCTTCGAAGCATTCGTGGTCGCGCCGCAAATCGTCAACAAAAAACGGCACTCGAACGCGGAAACGTGGACGCGGGCAAGGCGCGCTATAAAGCTGCGGCAAAGTGTCAAGATGCTCGAGTCCAAGATGCCGACGGCCATTCAGCGATCGGTGGGCTTTCCCGCGCAGTCGGGCGTCTGCGTTAAGGTGTTCTCTCCAAACAGCCAGCGCCGGTTCGTCTGGGACATGTACATGTTGTTCTGCACCATGTTTGTCATGGTCGCCACGCCGTTCGAGCTCGCGTTCGTGGGTGACTCGGGGAGGTGCTTCGGTCCGGTCACGGGCATGTTTGTCGCCAACACCTTCATCAACGTCTCGTTTTCGATCGACATGCTGCTCCAGCTCAACACGTCATTCTTCGACCCGATGCGCGGCGAGTGGGTGATGGACCACTGGCAAATAATCCTCCGATATCTGAAGACGTGGTTCCTGGTCGATGTCATGTCGGTCATGCCCGTCGAATGCCTCGGGGGGCAAAGCGCGACGCTTCGGTACGCGAAACTCGTCAGATCGACGCGGTTTTTTAAACTGCTCAAGGTGGCCAAGAGTCCGCGCATTTTGCAGGCCGCGTCGCGACACCTTGACATATCGTCGAAGCTCCAGACCATAAGCAAATACCTCGCGGCACTCCTCTTTACGGTTCATTGGAGCGCGTGCATGCTCCGCGTTTTGACGTGGGTCGCCTGCGAGGGAGACAACGGCAAGTACTCAAACCAGGGACGCGTCGACGACAATGACGACGGGTCCAACCCATTTAGGGGCTGCCCAAACACGGTGTTGACAACATCCTACAACTGGGGCGACGGCATCTGGGCCGTTTACGCTACCGCCGCGCTCTGGGCAAACATGGCGCTCAACGGAGAAGCCACGGCCAAGTTGCACTCGGAGGCCGTCCTCGGCATCGCCATCATGTTGATAGGCTTTCTTATTTTGGGATTCCTCCTCGGAGAACTTACGAACACGCTGTCGAACTTAGACCCCGTCGGCAACAAGTTCAAGATGGTCAAGGACAACCTCACCGAGTTCATGTCGCGCTACGAATTCTCCAAGGAGCTTAAGCTCAAGCTCCGCGAGTACATTAGCCTCTCCGAGCACGTCTTTCGCGGGGCGCATTACCGCGAGCTTCTGTCGTCGCTCTCGCCGCAGTTCAGGCTCATTTGCGCCACGCAAGTCTATGGATACTCGGTTGTGTGCGTGCCTTTCATGCGCTACGCCGTCCAGGCGGCTCACGCCGTGCGCGTCGGCTCAATCGTCTACGTAAAACCCCGCCTGTCGCCAGAGCAGCCTCCCAAGCCAAGGCCGCGAGATGGCCAAGTAAGCGTTGCCGACCACAAGTTTTCGAGGCCGGCCGCCTCGCGTCGCGCGGAGATCGTCGAGGTCACCGACTATCTCGTCTATACCGTCGTCTACTCCGACACGGGCGAATACGAGCACGAGGTCCACCACACCGACCTCGACATCGAGCTGAGCTTCACCGACGCTCGGGTCCAGAACCAAATATTCCGGATTTCGTACGAGCGCGATTCCATCGTCGCCCAGATGGCCCAGCACTTTCACTCCCAGCTTTCGATGCCGCGCGACCACGTCATCAAGCGCAACATCTCGCTCAACGACGCCATGTATCTCATCGACTCGGGCTCGGTTGTCATCGTCGGGGGGTCCTCCGTCAAGCGCTACCGCTCGCAGCTCAAGGGCCGGGACCAGTTTTTTGGCGACGACGTCACCATGCTCTTTGTCGGCGACCGCAAGAAGCGTCTCGTCCATTACTCGGTCAAGACGCTCCGCGTCACCCACTTCAAGGTCATCTCGGGCGACGACCTGATCCGCATTATTGGCGACTCCCCGTGCTACCCGCACCATAAAGCCCACATTCGTCGTTACGGTATCTGGCTCCTCGTCAAGAGTGCTATGATCCAGCGCTTCCGCGACAACCAAGACGTGGCGCGCGCGGAGATTGGTGCCTCCCTTTCTTCCTCCTTCACACATCATCCGAGACGCATGCTCAAGCACCAACATTCTGCGCCGGCTCGCTCCGCACTCGGGGGAAGTTTGCGCCCTCTCATCATCCAGCACTCGCGCTCAGTCCTGAACGCTGCCGAAGACGACGACCGCGAGAACTACGGCACTCGTGAGCTCGCGCTACGTTCGCCGCCGCCACCCGATGAACTTTATGCATTCCTTGCAAAATGGTTCGTCAGTCGTGTCACGGCCAGCGCCGACGAGAAGATTGACGATCAGGTTATCCTCGGATGTTGTCAACAGCTCTACACGGCGATTAAAGACGCAACGGCGCCGCTTCGCAGCCACCGCACGACGCGACAATGCAGCATGGCTTCATCGTAACGGCGCCCCGCCGCCGCAGTGGGAGGCACATCCGCCACCTCGCGTCGTCTCTCGTACTCGAACATGTCGCCGAAACACACACACATCTCGTCTCATATCTCATAAATCTCATAATCTCATACTGACATCCGCTGATGAGAGTGTGATGGAGGTCAAGGCGGTCGCTGCGGAGAAGGCGCACCGAAGGGTGCAGTTAAAGAAACGCAAGTTGCAGCAGCAGCAGACGGAGGGTCGGCGCGTGGTGCCGCGCGTGGTGCCGTGGGCGGAGTGGGAGGAGTGGCGATGGGTGCACGGCGCCTTGTACTCGGATGATCCGGAGGCGCGACGGCGTGCGGTGTCGCGGTGTCTGATCGCGTGGCGGCTGCGCGGGGGCCTGCCTCACGCCGTCGAGTGCACCGCGCAGCTGGTGGCGTGTCGCGACCGCGAGTGCGGCGTCGAGCACGAGCGGCTGGAACTCGCAATGATCGTAACTCGTTGCGTGAACGGCCTCGTCGATAAGGGCCAGCGATCGTCGCGCGCCTTGCCGATCGTGTCGCTCGCGCGCGCGATCAAGCTGCCCGCGTGGGTCGTGGATGTGCGGCACCAGGCGACGCACAACGCACTGCCGAGCCTCGACGTGCTCCGAGCGGCGGGGACCGAGCTCTTGGGGTACTTGCGTCGGTACTACTGGTCTGCGCAGGAACGCGCGCTGGCGAAGACGGTCGCGCGGTGCGCGTTGGCGGTCCGAAACGGGCACGACCTGCGCGGAGTGCCGCCCTCGACGCTCGCCCGCGTTCGCGCGGACTCGGACGCCGCGCGAGACGCGCGTTGGCCGGGACTCGACGCTGCTTGCCTCGAATCTCTCGCCCGGCGGCTCCTCGCGGTCGAACCGCGCCGCAGCCCTGGCGTCGAATCGGAGATCAGGCGGCTCTTGGGAGCCCACGATTCCGGCGCGGCAATCTACCGGTTGTGGGACGAGGCGATGTGGGTCTGGCGACACAAACCAACGCGTCGCGCCCAAGCCGCCGCCCTCGCCGAGCACCTCGCCGCGACGCAGCGAGGTGGCCCCCAAGAAACCAAACGGCCCGACGACATCGCCGAGGTCGAGCGGCGCGTCGCCGAACTCGCGCGCGCCACCACCCAAGGATCGTTTTGGTCCCCGCGCTTCTCCTGGACTCCCGCGCCCATAGGCGCCGTCCTGGGTCCGATCGAGGACGTCTACGCAGCGTGTTGATAAGGATTGGAGCCACGAGATGGGCCAAAATAAGGACCACCCTGGCTCGGAGGAGGCGTCGTCTTAATAGAAAAGGACGAACCTCCTCGACGAGGAGCCCAGAGCGCGGCGGCGGCGGCCATCCTTCATGCTCCCCACACACACCCCCCTCTTAGCAGTCGACATTTAAAGGCAGACAAACATCTGCCGATTAGTAGTAAGGATAAGTGCAATACCTCAACTGCGGCAAGACACGTGCACGATATCGAGCGCGCGCAAGGAGTATTTGTGCACGAGTCAACGCGCTGTGCGACGAAATGGAAGATTTTTTGTGGAGGTAGGGCTGGCCTCGGACGCGCGGCACCGTGGCCACCCCGAGTCCCTTCGTGTCTGTCACCCGTGACCTTTTCGAGTGGGGTCGCGTACACCGCGAACGTCGCCGCGAGGTGCGCGCAGCGTACCATTAGAAAGCCTTATGCGGAAATCGAGGGTCAAGACCACCAAATCAAATTCAATTCTATGTACCTGGTACTCCCTCGCTGAAAACTGTGACAACTGGCGACAACAAATCAACTCGTCCACAATCTACCCTTTCTACTCCCCCCGTCTCATTGCCCACTGACCCTACTCCCACGCGCCATGGCGCTGGGAATAATAGCCTACGCCCAAAGCACTAGGCTGGCCTCTGGCTATAGTTAGTTAGTTAGTTAGTTAGTTAGTTAGTTCGTTAGTTAGTTCGTTAGTTAGTTCGTTAGTTCGTTAGTTAGTTCGTTAGTTAGTTAGTTAGTTAGTTATCTCCGGGTCCCTCCAATTAGGGTAAGGGTCAGGTAGGCCCCTTACCCTGATCGCCGACCGCATGGTTGCGATGGAGGACGGTGCCTCATGAATCCTGAGCCTTGCGAGGGCATCCGCCCTCCCGGCGTAGGTTGGCACCTATTCGCCTCTCGGGCGGGCCGGTTGGCAGCCGGAACGTTCGCAGTGGGGCGGGGTATGGCCGGGGGGCGCAGACGGAAGGTTATCGACGAGTTGGTTGTCAGTCACATCGCGGTCTCCTCGTCGCATGGCGACAAGCTTGATGATCACTCTCCGCCGACCCACCTTTCGGCGCTCCTCGTCTACAGGCCCGTGATTCCGGACTGGCTCCTGTCGGTCCGGCCTGGCTCCCATGCTCGGGAGAGGTCTGAAGTTAGTTCGTTAGGCCCGCGAGCCAGCCAGCCATTGATCCTCCAAGCCGTCTACGGCGACCTCGCAGACTGTTTCCACGACCCGCGGCGGCTCTTTCAGCGCGCCATTCTCACGCCTCGTCGAAACGATGTTGTCGATGCTGACAACGCGCACATGACCGCGGCCTTTTTTTCCCGGAGACGAGGCGTCGGAGTTCTTTTCGGCCGACTAGGTTGGGTCGGAAGACGACGCCTCGCTCTCAAGAGTCGAGTTTTGAACTCCCCGACAACCAACGGCATGCTGACTTTGATCGCGAGCTTAAAGTCTTCGCAATCTCGACCCGTCGCACGGCCACTGCAACGGTACCAGATAAATGATCGATCGTGTCGTTGTCACCGAGGCTCCTCCAACCTGTATCCCTTAAGGCCCGCCGACGCCAAGCGATCACCAAGAGCCAGGGCCAGACGCCCCGCGAGGTCGGCGTCCTCTTGGCGAAGCCCGTCTTCTGCCACGTCCAGCTCTACGTGGCTCTCTGTCGATCGGCAACCCCGAGGATATCCTCTTCTTGGTCGACGACTCCACCCTACTCCACACGTGCTGCGCAATACCGATAAGCCCCTCCCGGCGTCTACACGCGCACTATAGGTTAACTTACTGAGACCAGGTGAACTTACTGGAACCAGGTGAACTTACTGAAGTTAGAGATTGGGACTAGGCGAACTTAGTGACCAGGTGAACTTACTGAGACCAAGTGTGCACTTACTGGGGCTTTCAGAGTAAACTCAAAGCTTAGCGGCGTGTGCGGATCAAAGCAGCTCAGATTGGCGGGGGTGAGAGCGACGAGCTCGAAGGAGAGTGGGGTGAGTGTGGGTTTACACCGAACTTACTGGGGTTAGAGATTGGGTTTACGCCGAATTTACTGGGGTTAGAGATTGGGACTAGGTGCACTTAACGGGAACAGGTGAACTTGCTGGGGTTAGAGATTGGGACTAGGTGAACTTACTGGCCTGCACTTGTACGAGTCTAACGACATCCGAGCTTTTATTTCCGGAAAAATCATATCATGAAGAAAATTTAAGTAGTGCACCCGCTTGAAATGAGGATCCGTTATCGTGGGATGATGCCGTTGTAAGCCCTATGATGGAATTCTCCCTCTTCGCGGCGAGTCGCTTCCCCCCGGTGTGGACGCCGCACAAACCGCGCGACGAGGACAACATCGCTCGGGCCGTTTACGCGCGGCAGAAACTACTCGTCGAAATTCGAGCACGGCGGCGCAAAACGACGAAGCGCAAGGGCAGATGTGGCAAGCCGAAGCACTTGTGCCGCTGCCACAGGCCCGAGCGCGGGTGGTGGTGGTTTATCGTGGCGATGGTCGCTGTAGTGGCAGCGGGTCTCACTTTCAAGAAACCAGTGTCGCAGTACGACGCCTGCGTCGACTTGCACCAGCGCGGGCTGTTGAATGAGGCTCTCGCGGCATGTCGGGCCGCGGCTGATGCTCGTGCCCCCAACGCAGCAGAGGTCCGAAACACCCTCGGCCTTGTGCTCTATGACCTCGGCCGCCTCTCAGACGCCGTCACCGTCCACGCTAGCGCGGCTGACGCGGATCCGCACAACTTCGAGCTCACCCACGCGGCTTTCCGCCTCGCTGCCCTCGTCACGGACCTCCTCGTCAACCGCCTCGTCCCCCTCGGCCTCGACAAGGGCTTCTTGAACGTAGTCCTCTCGCCCCAAGGGAAGACGCGCCTGACGCTCCAGCCATCGGACACCTACCTCGAGACGTCCCTCGTGCCACCCGCGATCGAGACCTGCTACAAATTCCGCCCGTGTCGCGCTGCCCTCGACCACGCGGTCAAGACGAGATTCCTGCACCAGCGCCCGCTTGGCGCGTCATTCCTCGGCGCCGACGCGAAGACGGCGCTCCGGGACGACTTCAATTACATCCTCGACGTGCTGCGACGTCGTGGTGGTGGTTCTCGTTACGAAGCCAGCACGCCTCTACTCCCGCCCGTGCTCATCGAGGCGATGGCCCACAAATTCCTCGCCGTCCTCGAATAGTGGTCTTCGCACTTTGAGGATCGGCAACATCGCCAACACTTCCGGGGGTGTCGGGATCTCCGTCATGACCGGCAGCTCCTCCTCCTCCTCGTCGTCGTCGTCCTGGAGACGGAGCCGCGAGAAGAGCTCCTTGACGCCCGCGGGGGTCCGAGACCTTCGGAACATGAGCGGCGCTTCATCCATAACACTTCCAAAAAGGAGATGTTTGTGTGTTTGTTTCCACACACAGAGATCCGTTGGGAAACGTTTGTCTCTCTATTGAGGGTTTAGGCTCAGGTAGGCGCGCGAGGCAGAAAAGGAAGGTAGGGCGAGTGGGCGAGTGAATGTGGGGTTAGAGATCAGGTGAACTTACTGGGGTTAGAGATAATGGGACTAGGCGAACTTAACCCCCTGCACTTGTACATACCACGTCTCGATTGAGAAAGAGAAGATTCCGTGAGAACCTTCTGCCAGGCTGGTCTGACGACCTCTTTGGACATCGATTTTGGCATATTCGAAGCATACAACCACAACGAGGACTTGTTTGCGCGCGATGAAGAATCTTGCGCTCGGCTCGTGGACGGGCCCCGCGCGGCCTACCAGGCTCGCGCTCGAAGCTGACTGGACGACGTGCACGCAATGACCCCACGGGTGCGTTTGTCCCTTTACTTCCTGATAAAGACGCGCGCGTTACAGGTACATCGGGAAGAAGAACGTGTGGTTGGGCTTGGACAGCTTCCACGCGGCGCATCCCGATGTTGGCGTCGAGCTGAACGTCGTGCGGCACCCGTACTCGTTCAACGCCGATTCTAAGACCCCCTACGGGAGCCGGTATCCCGTGGGGAAAGACACCCCCGAAGGAAAGGAGCCGACGTGGCACGAGTCGTTGCTCGACTACAGCGGCGGGTCTGCGGCGCAGCGCGAGTTCACGGAAAAGTCGATGTACGACCTCGGCCGTCGCGTCGGCATAACTCTGGATTACAACGTTCAGACGAACTGGCAGCCTGTGGATTCTCAGCGCGCGATGCTGTGGGCCGCTCGATTCGGGAAACAGGAACTCTTTATGGACGCTCTCGGTCGCCGCCACTTTGAGCAGCGCGAGAGCGCCTCGCACCGCGCGACTGTTCTTGCCGCCGCCAAAGAGGCCGGCCTCGACGAGGCTGACCTCGCCGCCTTCCTCGATACGGACGAGCTCGAGAAGGAAGTCTGGGCGAGCTACGCGTCTACGATCTACGACAAGGGCATTCATGCCATACCCTACTTTATCTTCGGTCTCCCAGACCACAAGAGCCCCTTCCGCCCCAACGGAATTTCCGAGCCAGTCGTCGTCCGGGGATCGGGGGATCCCGAAACCTTCAGAGGCGTCTTCGAGACCCTCTGGACCCGCCATCAGGCCGCCGCCGCCGCCGCCGCCGGCGAAGCCAAATAAGTATTCTTCCTGTTGAAACTTGGCGTTCTTCCTTTCTTTCTTTCTTTCTTTCTTTCTTTGTTTCTTTCTATAAGCTGCTGCTTGCGCACCCGTCCGCTCGCGGTGTCGCGTCCCGATGTTATGACGATGTCGCTGCTTTCTCTTCGCAATGAAGTGGCCGCGATGTCCGACCCCTCCCTCGGCGCGACTTTTCTGCGGGCGGGCGGGCGGGCGGGCGGGTGGGCTTTCGATGGGGGCGCCTGAGTCTCTGCCTCTTATCGACTACCTGAGCACTCTAATGGATAGGATCATACGATCACCCCCCCCCCCTCCGTGCTATTACCGTAACCACCTCAATACTCTATTAGCCTGACATCACGTCGTCGTGGAGTCATTAAAAGCGTCGTCGTCGTCGTGGCCGTCGCCTGGGGCGTCGTCGAGGGGGAGTCTGGGCGCGAATTGTGCTCGTAGGTCGGGCGAGCGGAGCAGCCGGGCGACTCGGTCGAGCCTGCGGCCGAGGCGGCTCGCTGCTTCGGCGCGCTTGGCTGCCTGCGCGCGGTAGAGCTCGAGGCGGTTGCGGTCGCGGGGAATGTCGCTGATGACCGCGACCTTGGAGTCTCCCGGCTGGTCGTTGACGCACTTGGCGAAGGCTGTCGGCGAACGGAGCGGGCTTTCCGGGTGGTGGTGGTGGTGATCGTCGTCGAGGTTGTTCAAGCCGAGCTGGTCGCGGCAGGCGTCGGGGTCGGGGAGGGCTTCGTCGTGGGCGTAGTCGTCGTCGTCGCTCTCCGACTCGGAGAGAACGTCGTCGGCGTCGGGTCCGGCGAGAGGGAGCGGGACCGCAGCCTCGACGGCCCAACCTCGAAGGTGGTACTGCTCGGACAGGCAACCGAGCGCCGACGCGCGCCTTTCGCGTTTCGGTCTAAAAGCGACCGAGGGCTCGGGGAAGTTTGCGTAGGCCGACATGGTGAGGGCGCTGCGGTTCGCTGCGACGCGCGCCGCGAGGGACGGCGGCCGTTCCAGCTTCCGCACGCGGAGCGGCCACGATAGCGAAGCTTCGTCCTCGAGCGGCGGCCTCTGGTACGGCACGTCGTCGGGCCGGGGGGCGAGGAGTGCCCAGCCGTCGACGGCGGGCGGCGAAAGCAGCGACGTGTCGGAGAGGTGGATGCTCGAGGGATTTGACGCGAGTTTCGCGGCAACCGCGAGGACCTCGTCCTCCTCCGCCCCTTCTTCCGGAGCTTTGTCGGGCTCGAAGAGCGTTCTGGTTTTCGTCCAGTCGCTCGTCGACGTCTCGCGCGGCGCGCGGACGGCCGACTCGTCGAGCGCGGGCGGGCGAGGGTCGCGGTCGATGTCTACCGGCACAAATACTCTCGGCGGCTCGAAGGGGCCATAGTTGAGCGCCAGGAGAAGCGGGTCTGCGTCCTCGAGTTCGAAAACTTGGTCGTCTTCTTCCTCGTCCAATTGGATCTCGCCGATTGCTATCGGGCTACGGGGGGCGGGCGGGGGCGAGACGCCCGGGAACGCGACGGGCGCCCACCGTACCTCGTCCAAGTCGCCCGGGATCTCCATACCCTCGTACAGCGTCTCGACGACGGCCGGCTTCTCCTCTCGACGCGAGTAAGGCACGTACTGTTTCGCGGGCACCGCGCGCGAAACGAGCTCCGCGTCAATCGCCGCGCGCTTTCTCTCGGCCTCCTCGGCATCGACGTTACTCAACTCCGCGACGCTCACCTCGCGCAAGCGCCGCCGACTCTCCGCCACGTAGCTCTCCTCGGCAAGCAGCGCCTCCATCGCCGCCACGACGTCCTCCAAGCGCCGGTCGGCACGTTTTTCCGGCCCGACATCCAGCCGCTCCTGCTGCTCGGGCTCCTCGGCTTCGCGAGGTGCGTTCTGTTCGTCGTTATTGCTGAGTGCTGCTGGCGCAGCAGCAACAGCAGCAGCAGCAGCAGCAAGTGGCCGCGCTTCTTGGGTTCTCTTCTTGGTCCTCGAGACGGCGTTCCCCACGACGTCGACGATCCGCGGCGCCGAATCGAGCTGCGAGACGTCGAGCTCGAGCCGCATCGTTGCCGTACCCAGCTTGGTGGGCGTGTACTTGACGCGGATCCTGACGGTGGACTCGCCGGGAATGACGCCCTCGAGCGGCGTCAGCAACTCGAACTGGGCATCGGGTTTCGAGACTCTGATTCGGTACTCGAAAGCTACCGGAACGTCGCAGCGCACGTCCAGCGACGCGACGACTGCTTCTCGAACAAAGCACGCCCCGAAGTCGAGGCGGCTCGCGATGTCTTCGTACTCGAGGACGGGGTAAGCGTGTATCGGCACCAGCAGCGTCTCGTCCTTGCATTCGACCTTGACTGCGTCGTAATAGTAACGCCACTCGTCGGGCGTAAAGTCAACCCACAACACCTCCGCCATCCCGGGCGCGACGCGGCCCTTCTTCTGCCACCGCATGTGAAATTGCGAACTCTGCGGCCCCACCACATGCAGCCGCTGGCCGATCGACGCAATATTCACGAGGCGCAGGCACGCAGACTGAGTCTTTCCTACTTGAAAGCCGGCGAAGTGCACAACGGCCGGTTGCGCGCTGAAGAACGACGACGCCTTCCCACCCTGCGTCGTGCAAGGCGTCTGCCGCACTAACCGGGGTGGCACCGGATCCTCGCGCGGACGTGTCAGCACCACTTCTTTCGGGGGGGAACTCGGATCATCGGCGCCCGACATCTCGTGTTTAACGCCGCCACCAGGGGTCGGCCTAAGAAGGGGGGGGGGGGGTCGATTGTCGACTTGGAGAAGTGAGGACGCAGGTCTTGCAGACACGTGCCTCGAGGGCAAAAGGACCCCGAGGCCTAGTCGGGGTCATCGTCGAGGGGGCCCGCCCCGCCCCGCCCCGCCCCGCCCCACCCGCAGGTCGTGCGATGTGCGACAGGGTTTTTTCTCCGAGAGCGTCGTAAGCAAAAGAGGCACCACCGCTACGTGCACCCCCTCGAGGTGTGAAGCGGGGGAAAGAATGCCGCGCTCATAACCACAGCCCACTACAGTTTGACGACGACGACGACGACGACGACGACGACGACGACAGGCGTTTTTTTTTTTGCGCAGCAAAGCGGGTGAACATAATAAAACTACGGTCTTACGCGGCAGCAAGCACCGGCTGAGGGAGGTCGCGCGTGCCGTTGTGGTCGACGATCTTGATGGTGAATTTCGGGAGTGAAACGAGGAAGCGGACTTGGAGCTCGGCGATGCACTTGCGGATGATCTCGATGCCCTCCTCCTCCGTTAGTCCGTCTTTCCACTCGCGGTCGAGTATGGAGAGAACGAAGTTGGAGGCGTAGCCGTGGCACCCAAAATTGACTTTGTTGCACGAGGCGAGGTAGTCAATGTAGTAGAGAGAAGCGCCGTCTCCGGCGTCGTAGCCGCCGAGAAGGAGGTTCGTCTGGTATGGTCCGCGTCGGAGCGCGGTCGCCAGCTCGCCACGGATGAAGTTGCTCGCCGCGCGCGTCGACAGCGCGAGCCCAGAGTTTATCTCGTACAAAGCCATGTTCTTCTGGACGTACTCGGTGAATGCGACGCTGTCCGCCGCAACCCCCGCGGACCCCAACAGCTTGAACTTGTCGAGGACCAGCACCTTGTCCTCGTCCTGCTTGAACACCACGATTGACCGCGCCGCCGATCGATCGGCAGCCACGATCGCGAATCCCTTGCCTACCAGACCGATTGTCGTCTCCATCGCTCTTGTTTAGAACCACGAACAAATCAACCTTACCCTTGCCACCTTCAAAGTTGGGCTGGCGGCTCGGTGTGTCGTCTGGACTCAAATGACCTTCACCACCACCAAGCCGCAGTAGTAGCAAGCGATTCCATCAGAATATAATCATCATAAGTATCTTCTTCCAACTCGTCAAACTCACGAGCTCGCTGTCGTCCCCGCGCGCTATTCCAAGTTTCGCGATCCTGATGCCGCCGCCGAGCCGAGCGCCGCTGGACAATCATGACGCGACCACCGCTCCAGCATCACCTACATCCGTGATCATCAACACCTATAGATCCGCCGCCGCCGCCGCCGCCGCACGTTGAGGGAGGTCCATTATGATATGTGCGGCTATTTAGGGCCGCGCGGAACTTAGTAGTCTGCGCTAGGAAATGGCGCACGCGGCACGAAGCTCGTGGGGTGCGAGATATGCGGCGATGCTTCGTCGTCCCTCGTCGAACTTTGTGTCCTCTTCGAGGAAGAAGGCTCGGGCACGCGTTCGGGGGGAGGAGAAGTTAGCATTCGAGTCCGACGACGAGACTCCTCCGACGTGGGGTTCGGTGGCGTTTGCGGATGATGCGCTCGGCGTTTCGATAGACTCGGAGGAGTCCGAGGGCGACTTTTTTCCATGCCACGGTAAATTCGGCACGAAATGGCTCAACGGAATGTCGCCGGCGTCGGGTACGAACCACGCGAGGAAATCGTTAAATCGGGTCGCGAGGCGGTTTGGCACCAAGGCGAGGACGCAAATCCAGACGCCGATGTGGTAGAATATTGCCCACAAAAAGGTGAACGGATAGGCGGCGCGGTTACACACCGGCTGCTCGCACAAAAAGGTTCCGGTCGCGGCGTTGCGCAAACCGGCGAAGATCGCAAAGAGAAAGACCGCGAGCAGGAACAACGAAAGCGCAGCAATGTGCGTCGTGAGAGTTTCGACGAGGCGTCGTTCGGCGTGGAGACGGCTCGTCGCGTTGCCTCTGAGCTTGTTGGCGATGTTCTTCTTGGCTTCCCTCGCGTTTCGATACGTCCACAAGAAAAAACTGAATTCGATCGCGGCGGTGCCTACGAGGTAGGTGGTCGCGCGCGGGATGAGGCCGCACGTACCCATATTTCGGAGGGTGTTTGGAAGAGCGAGGACGCAGCCGTTACGGCCCTTGCGCGGCACGCCGATGATTTCCCAGGTGCCGACGACGATAGAATACAACGCGGCGAGAGAGGTTCGAATGGCTACCTTTTTCGTCCCTCCAAAACCCTCGTCGATGACGGCCGTCGTCGCGGGTCTCATCATCAGCGACTTGAGCGCGTTGTTGTATTTATCGCCGACCTCAAAAAGCGCGACTTCAATAAGGATTCGGATAGTACACTGCAACCCCTGGCGCCACTCGGGGCCGAGCAATTTGTTGTCCCCCCTGACGTCGGTCGAGGCCAGGCCCACGGCGATGAAGCCCAACGTCGTAATGAACAAGAGCCTTTGATACGGCGTGTTACTCTGCTCGGGCGCGCAGGCGTCCTTGCGCAGCGCGGCGTCCCATATGAACGCGGAGGCCACCATGACGTTGAACCACCCCCCGAAGACGACAAAGTAGTTATAGGGCGCGACCAGCTCGCCCCACGTTCTGCGGCAATGCCTCCCGAATTTGTACCACCCGCACGGCCTCCTTCTCAGCGTCCACGTGTCAGAGCAAGGGCGCCTGGGCAAAACGTCAGCACGCGTTTTTGAGGGACGGACGCTGCGTTCGCACATTCGCCAAGCGAGGCGCTCCTCGACGTCGTCCATCGCTTCTAATGCTGCATGGAGCCCGCCCCAATGTCTATTTTCGGAGAAAAAAAACGCTGCCGAGACCAACACAAGGGGCGTTGCCGAGTGTGGCTGGCGCCAAAGTTGCGAAAATGAATGCTCGCTTGGTCAAAAAAGTAATTAGAACTCAATCCAATGAGCAGCAGAACGGTAATATGTTCCTATTTTTGGACCGGTCTCTGCGCCAGAAAAAATACCCGATACCTACATCCGAGTCTGCGTAAGGGCGACGTCACGCGTGGAATCAGGAATTTCTCCATTGGGCTGACTCCACACACACCCCCCTCTTAGCAGTCGACCTTTAAAGAAAGACTTCCAGTTACGGAAATCTTCTGCGTACTCCGGACAAAAAGAAACACCCGAAGGTCCGCCGCGCGGAATCCGTCGCAGACCAATGGATGGCGGCGGCGGCGAAGGATGACGGATGGCGGGGTGCGCGAGCTCGATGCTGCCGGCGACATGGACGACGGAGGGTGAAGATTTGCTGTGCCTGGAGTTCGAAAGAACATGGACGATGTGGTGGTGGTGGTGGTGTTTTTTCCGCGTTCATTGACGTGTCGTATAAGGTGCGAGTGGGCGAAACATCAAAAAAAGCTCCCGGGTGTTTGGGATTATCCACATTTTTATTCGCTCGATCCGCGTGACGAGTTCCGCTTTTCAAACCTGTCGGCCTGGAACCGGCGCAGTAGAGTCGAGGATCCGGGGAACATAAACATAGGTGTGTGGCGCCGCGAGCTTTCTTGTGACAGCGGCGGTTGCTCTGAGACCCACGACAAGGACGAGCCGTTTAGCCACAACGGGGGGGATCTTGGCTGCAACGTCGTGCCTGATCTCCACAAACATCCATGGCCGCCAGACAGAGACGACACAGCGCGGGGGCGGGCATTTTTTGAGATGGAAGTTGCGAACCGTTGAGTTATTAAAATTGAAGGCCGTTGAATCAATCAATCAATCATATGAGGCGCCATTCGCACCGCACCGAGGAGACGATCAGCAGCATCGACGATAGTGGCAAGACTCGACGAGTGGGACGAAAGCAATGGGCGTTTGTCATCGCGGCGGCGACGGCGTGCGCGTGCGTGATAATCTGGCAATCGTTTGCCGTCGAGGAGGTCGAGTGGAGTGAATTGGGGCCCTCGCACAAAGGCCATGTGAACGAGTTTGGGTTGTGCGAGTGGCGGGATCCGCGCGCCCTTTTAGTGCTCCGCACGCCCAAGGCGGCTTCGACGACAATGACGAACGCGCTCTCGCTCACGGCGGCGCGGACGCGGCGGTTTCGCGTCCAGCACCTCCCCGAGTGGCCACAGGCCGTCGGGCCAATCCCTGGCCAGAGGTTCCCGCGGCGCGACCCGGATGCGAAAAGGGCGGCTCGCTTCGGGGCTACGCTCTCGGAGATGCTCGATCGCGCGGCAGAGGGCAAGCATCGTGTCGCTTTGGCCGGACACGTGTTTGTTGTCGAGAACGAGAAAACGGCGATACTAGGTCTAGCGCGCGATCCACTCCAGCGCCTCGCGAGCGGTTTTTACTATGTGCGCCGCGACCGACGCGGGACAGTCGGGGCGTGTGCCGCCAACGAGTCCTGCGCTCGCGTCAACGATCTCGGCCGTCTCTGCTCGCTCCACGCGCTCTACTTCTGCGGCTACCATCCCGCTTGCGGCTTGGACGCCAACCGCGTTGCCACCGACGCCACCGTCGATCGGGCCATCCAAAACATCAACTCGTCGACGATCCTGCTGGTCGTGCCGGCGAGCCGCCTCGACGAAGACGGTTTAGCCTCGCTCTCGCGGCTTCTGCCCGCGTACTTCGAGCGGCGGAGGTCGCGACCTCCCGACAGAGCTTACGACCGCGACGGCGAACGACGCAGTCCGAAAAATCATCCGCGCAAGGACGCGACCGGCAAATGGAACGTTGCCGCAAACGACCACGAAGCCGCTGCCCTCGACGCGCTCTGCCGCCAGGATCGCCGCGTCGTGGACTTCGCCGCGCGACTCTACGACGAAAAAATTAAAGTTTGCGAAAGGAGGCCGGATTAATTAATGGTGGCGACAGAAAACGAGGGCGAGTGCAGTGCAAGGATGATGATGATGATGCGCTCGCTTCTTCTGGCTGGTCGTGGCCATCGCGGAGCGTCTAATAACAAGCTTTGCCCAACGATCAGCAGCTTTTTTTTTTCTGCTGCGAACGCGCGATGGTCGGCGCGCTTTACCGCGCAACAAAAGTCGAGAAAATTAATGGGACGGTGCAAGGCGACTGACTCTTCGCCACCGCACTACCGCCTGATGACTCAAGAGGCAGGCCGCAAAGCGCCGCCGCATCGATTTGTGAATCCACGGGCACTCGATGATGATGATGATCCCGAGGGAGGCCTGCCGGCCCTTGGGCAGTGGTATGTGGATCAACGCGCATTTTTTTAATCAACAACGCGTCATCATCAATCAATCAATCAATCAAGCCTCTACATTGAGTCACAAGACGCATCAGCATTGCAGGACCAGGTTTAACCTCGGAAGGCCGGCCATACGGACCTGCTGGTTCGGTTCCTCCTATACAAGGGATGACACATCGCCCGACGGCATGCCGCGCATCGAGACAAAAATCAGAGTGTAAAAATCAACTTCGCGAGCTCAAGCTAAGACGTCGCCGAGACTCGCTCGCGAGAGCCGAAGAGGCGGCTCCTCGCGTAGGTGCGGTAGATCTCGACGTCGGGGAGGAGCCGGAGCTCGGCGAAGTGGTCGTCGGTCCAGCGAGGAGCAGCGACGAGGGCGAGGTCGGTGGGAACGGGGTCGGTGGGAACGAGGTCGGCGGGAACTAGGTCGGCGGGAAGTCCGTCATCCTCGTCGTCCGGGAAGACCGGCTTCGAGGGGGGGGTCAGCGGTTCCCACTCGTCTCCCGAGTTTGCGTCGAGGGGTTGGGACGCGAGCTCCGAGCCAAGATACGTATCTGATAAGAACTCGGAGCGGCGTTCCGATGCGACCGCTGGTGGATCAGAGCCGGTGGTGACGTCGCTCACGAGTCGCACTGCGGCGGGCGCCTCCGGGGGGTCGTCGCGCGGCTCCTCGGGTATCTCCTCGGACATCTCGATGCGCGGCTCCTCGGCCATCACGGCGCGCGGTTCCTCTGGCGTCGGCGTCTCGGCTTGCGGCTCCTCGTCGCGCTCGGCTTTCGGTGGCGAACCCCAGATTTCAGAAGGCGGCGCCCAGACGTTGGGGTGGTGTGGTTTGGCCTGGTTCTTGACGCGGGCGCGCGTCGAGCGTCGAAAGTCGCGGAGCGCCAGGCGCCGAGCCTCGGACCGCGACGCCGTGCGCTTGGCAGCCTCGCGCGCGGCCGCAAAGGGGTCCATATTTGTTTGAAATTAAGGGTTTAGTGATGATCATCAAGAAGACCGCTCGGTTCTATGTGATCGAGGCCGTGCCCCGTCTCGCGCTGCGCGATGTGACGGGGCCGGCGGGGCTCGCGCTGCTCCGGCGCCACGGGTTTCTGATCGTGACCTCGCTTGGGAGCGAGTTCGAGCGGCGCCTCGAGGCATTGAGGCTGTCGATGCTCGAGTGGTTCAGACAATCGTCGGAGACTAAAGAAGATCGCGTTGGGGGGGTCTACGTCTCGGAGCGGGGGGTTCCCATGTTCCGGGTGGGCTACGAAGCCCAAGCCCGCATTCGCGAGTGCTTCCGCATTGCGGTCGCGAAACCCCTGTGGCCGGGGGAAAGTCGAGCGGCGCGCGACGCGATCGTCCTTTTTAGAAAGCTCGCCGACCGCGTCCTTGCCGCCGCAGTTCCTCGTCCTCGCCGCGCAGAGGAGGAGGAGGTGGACGAGGATTTTTCGGTGGCGTACGCGTTCTACTACCCAAATACGGACGCGTATGGCCTCGACAACAACGGCACGCTCGTGGGACCCCACGCCGACCCATCTTTAGTTGTCGTAGCACCCGTAGCCGATGTCCCGGGCCTCTATGTCTTCGACCCCGCCACTCAATCCTGGCTCAGCGTCGAAATCGCCGCCCGCCCCCGTGTGTTGTTGTTACAAACTCGGCGTCGTCATCGCATACACACTTCGTACCTAGGCCGCGAGCTCGTCCTCTTCTCCGGCAAGGCCCTCGAGACCGCCAGTAGGGGTGCCATCCCGGCGTGCGTCCACAAGGTTCTCAAGACCTCGAAGACCCCCCGCCTCTCGTTCGTCTTCGAGCAGAAATACGCTTCCTTCTACTCGCACCTCCGGCACTTTGGTGATTAAGCTGCTAGCGAGACGGCCTTGTTAGCCGACTTGCCCCAGACCTGGAGTTTTTCGAGCATGACGTCTGGCGTGGCCGGGTCTTGGAACGCAACTGTGATTTTTTGAGTCTCGAGGTTGGCGTCAATCTTGGTCACGCCATCGAGCTTCTGGAGGATTCGAGTGCACGCCCCGGAGCAACCGCCGCACGACATCTCTACGTTGAAGACGACCTCCGGCATAATCTTTTAGTTCTTGACGACGACGACGACGACGACGACGACGATCGTGGACTGTGTCGCGGGTTATAGCCGTTGGAGAACCCCGTTCTACAATTTTTGGGGGCCAACAAAGTTGCAGTTAATAACTTGCCGCCGACAGACAGACCCCCCCCTCTTAGCAGTCGACATTTAAAGACAGACAGAGCGGGGGTCACCAAGACCCACACGGGCGAGGCGAGGCGAGGCGAGGCGAGGCGAGGCGAGGCAAGTATGGCGCAGCTGTCGATTACTCTTCATGCGCGAGGGGGGAAAGAACGAAGAAAATCCCGAGCTCGCGACTTCGATGCTGCATCTCTCATGTTCGGAAGCCTCGGTGTTTGCCGCAGTCGGCGAAGGTGACGCGCTGGGGGGCGCCTCCTCCTCCTGAATGGCGCTTGCGCCCCGGCGAGCCGTCGTTGGGAAACCTGGTTGATGCCCCGAATGGTCGGGGCTGTTGGCAATACACAGGGCTCGCGTCCTGGGGCCGGGCCTTGTCCCCGAGGAGATGGGCCGAGCCGCGCGGGTCGCCAATGGAGACGTGGAGTTTGTCGGGGGCTTCGTAGCGGTTGTTGTGGTAGGTGCCGTAGTTCAGGGACGCGGTGCCGCCACGAAGCCGCACTTCGTACTCGCAGAGTTGGCGCATGTAGGCGGGGTGCGGCGACGCTATCGGCCGCTTCTCCTTGAGCCAACGGTACGCCTCGAGCAGCGACTGGCCGTGGATGCAGGTCCCGTCTGGCCCATATCGCAACATGCACGCGAGCACGGCGGCCGAAGATCGCGAGATGCCCGAGTTGCAGTGGACGAGGACCTTGCCGCCCCGCGAGCGCGCGTCGTTGACAAACGTCGTGATCGCGTTCAGGTGGGGCGTGATGTCGTCGGTGCTCGTGTCGGTACAGCAGCAGTGCATGTAGACGAGGCCAAACGAATCTCCGTGATGATGCCCGGCACACGTCTTGCCCGACGTCACATCGTTCGGCACGTCGCCGTCGTCGCTCGACGAGTCGGCCGCGCCGTCTCCAGAATCGACGCGCTCGCGGCCGTACTCGCGCTTTTCGTGCTCGAAGAAGTTGGGGCATTCGGCGGCCATGTTCAGAACGTGCGTGACGCCGCACGCCACGAGACCCGCCCGATCCGACGCTATGGTGCGGCCGCCGATCAGCAAATACGACGTGAGCTCGGTGCACCCGAGCTCTACGGGACACGAATTGAGGCTCGCGGGTCGTCGGTTGTTGTTTCGCGTCGTCAGTGTCGCCCGGATGTCATCCGTGTGCGCCAGGCCGTCCGCCGCGATTGGTGGCACTACGCGAAGCCGCGCGCCATCCGTGTGCCTGCGGTGAAGCTGCGTCGTCGGTCGTTCGAGCTGCGCCGGCACCATCTCGTCGTCGTCGTCGTCATCGTCGGGACTCAACGATCCCTGGGACGACGTCCGCGACTTGGCCGAGTCGTCGTTCTCATCCTCGGTCGCCACCGAGTCGTGCGTCACCAGAGGCGCGCCGCCGCCGCGATTAGCGTCCTCGTCCGCGGGCGAGGCCGCTGCCGAGAACCGACACCGCTCGCGGAGCCGGGCAAGCCTGCCCAAGAGATTCTCGGTAAAGAACACGACGTCAGGACTCACCAGGCTTGGGCGTCGGCCGGCGAGGCGCATTCTAGTCTCAAGACCTCGTTGTCGTCGACGCGAATCGAGAGCAGCTCCGGGCCGACGAGGCTCACCGACCTCACGGCCGAAAGCTCGAGCGACCGCGCCAGTCGTCGATACAAGAAACGTTGGATGACGTCCTTCGGCTGTTCGACGATGGACAGCGACGTTTCGCCGAGAGATACGAGGACGCGTTTGTCGTGGTTGTACTTCATCACTGATTGCGGCGTGCTGCTCATCAACGAGCTCGGTCGCTTGCGCATACTGGTAATCAATGGTTGGACTGTCCAGTCCTGTCCTGTCCTGTCCAGAGAGACAAGGAGTCGGTCACACCTCCTCGAGAGTCAACCCAGCCCAATCTACGAGTTGTATGCCCCCCCACCACTACTGGAGAGCAGCGCTTCGTGTATGAATGCGTGTCCACGATGGCGCGCTCTCAACCTTTCCTGCCAAAAGGTGCCTGGCCTAGACCATCGGCTGCGGTGGCGGCGGCAGCGGCTTTCTCTCGTGGCAATCGGAGAGCAATCAATCAATGCGGAGCGTCGACGCCAAATCCCTTCAAACGACCAAGCCGTTCGTTCTCTTGACGACCTCGTATTGTATTTTGTAGTGACACACCAACTAACCAAGGCGCAGTACTGGGCTCTGATCGATCGAGTACTGGCGTTTCTTGAAGGCAGACAATACGTGTATCATTTGTGCGCCTCGATAAAAAAAAAATTCATACCAGATGAACACAAATCTTGAGACGGTTTACGACATACACAACAACTTCCCCAAAAAACAATTCTTGCTCCTAGTCCCCACCTATGGATATCCTGTGGCGTCATAAGGTACTGCGTGACATCATCTCTTTTTAACGACCGACCGACCGACCAACACTGCGGACGATGAAATGACCATGGCTGAAAGGCTGCCGCCCGTGCGACCAGGGTCAGAGCAATCGCAACGCCCGGACGTCTCCGACAGCGACAGCGACTCGCACTCTCCGTCACAAATGCCATCGGAGTTCTACCAATGTGTGGATGCATTGCTTTCAAGGCCGCCTCCAGCCCTCAGCAACGTGTGCAAAAATGAAGGCGCCTTGCCCGTGTTACGGAAGCAACGCTCCGAGTTTCGAAAGGCCACGTCGGGAGCAACCACGCGGCGGGCCCCTCCTTATCCCTCGCGGCGAGCCTCGCCCGCCGACGTTGATCCTCGGATGGTAGCCGAGGCGATGCAGTACTGCGACAATCTGGTGCGCAACAACGTACTCCTTCTCGAGGGGAGCGGCGCACCACCCTCTCGTGTATCAGAGGCCGTCCAGTCTCAACAGCGACGTGGTGCTAAACCGAAACTCACTGCGCGCGCGGACTCGAATTACGCGACGTATGCCGCTCCCAAGCCAAAGGGCGAGAGGCAAACATGGTCTTGTCGAGAACAGAGCGCGTCAACAGGCATCTCGTCGGAGGAGATCGAGCGCCTCGTGACCAACTTCCAAAGCGGCGTCGAGCTTAGGGAGCTGCGGAAGCAGCTGCACGAGTCGCAAAAATCAATGCGTGAGTCGCGAAACGCCATCGCCGCGGCTGCGCAGTTGTGGCGCGACCAACAGTAGGAGTCAGTCATACTTATGCCCATTGCTCGCTCGCTCATATTCATACCCCTCGCTCGCTCGCTCGCTCGCTCATGTTTATTCCCCACACCCGCTCGCTCGTATTCGCGCCCCTCGCTCGCTCATGTTTTTGCCCCTCCCGGCGGCGGCGGCGGCGGGTGCATAACACAGGAGTGCGTAAAATCTGTTTTCCCCAAGTTTGCACACGTCCTTGTGATCGACAGCGCCAAAATGTCTGTCTCCAAAGCACATGTAGTACAATGTTGTAATAGAGTTGTTGCACGGGCGACCAATTTTACGGCCGCGGGATCCACCAAAGCGCAGCAGCAGCAGCAGACATGAAAAAAAAAAAAAGCGAGAGAAATACGCCGACTCTACTACGTTCGATGGCGGTAGAGGTGGTCGATGCTGGCGATATTTTAAACGCGGGAAGAAACGCCGGGGCGCGCGCGAGAGGGCTCGCTTCTTCTTTTTGACCCCTCCCCAGGTTGATTGCCCCGTCTGTGTTGCGTCGCCCAGAGGAGGGAGGGGTAAATACTGGGTGTCGAATAGACGAGGAGAGAGCCAAAGGGCTCGAGATCCGGTTCTGTTTGGGCCACGAGCTGCGCGAAGCGGACCCTCGCGTCGTCAAAGACCCGAGTGCCGTCTTCGTCGTCGACGACAAAGAAGCCCGGAGGGTGTCGCACGACAAAGCGGCCACCTAGGACGGCATCGACTGATTCGGACCACATTTGGAAGATGTGTGGCGACTGGTAGCAGTGCAGGATGACGGGCTGGACGCCGGCGATCAAGAACGTCAAGCGGAGCAACTGAGGATCAGCGAGGTGGTGGAGGCCGAGGGCGTCGCCCAACGCACGAAGGAGGTCGGGCCTGTAAATTTCGGCGCGTTCGGGATGAGCGAGGCAAAAGCCGCGACGGTTCGCGGGATCGTAGCGGATAGGATATATCCACGCGCGGCCGGAACCTGTTCTAAACGAGACGACGAACGATTCGCAGTCTGGCGGGGGGATGTCGGGCGTCGCGATGTCGCAGTGCGGCACCGTGGAGACTCGCACCGTCACGTCGCCAACAGCGATCTCTGCAATGGCGTGAAATTTTGAGCCGGTGACGGCATACGGCTGTTGGTCGTCGAAATCGACGATTGGCCCGTCGATCGACATGTCGACGTCTTCGACGTATTCCATTTCGAGCGACACCGTCAAAAACACCAGCACTCGAAACCGCGTCTTGAAGCCTCGAAGCGCTCGCGCGTCTCGCGGCGTCGTCGAAGTGGCCCATTCTTCGATCGCGCTCGCCAAGCGGTAGCCGTACCGGGCCTCCTGGGTGCGAGCCAGCGCCACCAACGCCGGCAATTGGTGGTGGTGGTCGTCAGAACTGCTACTGCCGGCGGCATTTGACGCGTCGGCCTCTTCCGCGACGCCAGGGTCAACCAGAACCCACTCTTGCGCCGGGCAGCAGCACGTTCCGTCCGCGACTCGCACGAATTCACCCCGCGGCGTCGCGCACGTATCGTCGTCGTACTCTTCCACTTGGTGATCATCGCTGTCGGCCGCCGCACAATCCGTCGCGTAATTCCATGGTTTGCCCCTCATGAAGTCGACGAGGCGCTCGCGTCGCCGCCGCAGAGCTTCTAGGTCTTGCGACCATCCGATCGACGCTTCGACGGCCTTCTTGAGGTTCCTCGAGGACAGGACCAGTGTTATGCCGGGATGCGCTTCGTTACACATCGCGAAGCGGACGACCGTCTCGAACGCTTCGCCGTCCAACAACCGCTCCAAAATGCTGCCTCTTCGTTCGGTCATCATCGCGCTATGTCTATTTGTAAAGGTCGACTGGTAATAATAAGGGAAAAGAGGGGGGGGTGTGGCGCATGCGTGGTTCCACATCACGCTACGTCTGTGTACGTTATAGGGTTTTGGTAGGGCCGAAAGAAGTTGAGGGTAGGGGGTGCCGAGTTGAGGGGCCTCTTCCTCGCAAGGACGTGGGCGTGCGGGATGCTCGGGAGCGATTTGAGGTGGGGCGGGTTGATCCAGCAGAGGACGTCGGCGTCCGGGAGGTGTTGGCGGACGTAGGCGCAGAGGGGCGCGCGGTCGAGGAGGTGGTCGTGGGAGCACCAGACCACAAAGTGGTATACATCGGGGGGCGTCAAATAAGGAAAGTCGTTCGGGCGCCAGATGCGCCGGGGTTTCCCCGTTGCGAGACCGTGGCGCGCCCATCTCTTGCCATTGCGTTCAATGGCTGGAACACCAAAGACGTCGCACAAAATCCGGTCTTCGAGGGAGCCCCAGGCATCAGCCGTAGTTGCCTTGAAACCTTCGTAACGCTCCTGGACATCCCTCGCCCTCCGCAAGTCCTCGAGGCGGCCCGTCGCGATAATGTCTACGAGCTCGAACCACAAAACAGCACACCATAGCATAAATATCTGCTGCGTCAGCAAAGTTGAATTGGGCGGGTATGATGATGATGAATCATCGGAGGTGGTGATATTATGGGCCAAGGAAACTCAAAGGCAGATCTCGCGGACATTCTGGTGACCTTGTCCCAGACGGACGTCTCGCCCGAAGCCCACGACTTTTGGGATGACTTGTGGCGCCTCGGGACCTCGCCCGAGGACGTCTTCGAGCTCATTTCGCCCGATGACGTTCGCCGGCTAAAGACGGAGCGACCCGAGAATCTCGTGACGCTCTTCACCCAGGCGGTGGCCCAGTTGTGTCAGATCGTACACACTCCGATTCCCATGTACTTTGGCCAGGCGCTGAATTGCGTGCGGATATTGACGAGGTTGCTGCCGTTTTTGCTCGAAGTTCCGGGCGATCCTTTCGTCGAGAGGTTGTGCTGGAGCGTCGAGGAAGATGACCACCACCACCACCACCACCAGGGAGAAGAAGAGGCGGCTCCCGAGCCCCTGGCGCGCCTGGTGGTTCATGCGGCGATGCACTTGTTGTTTTTGCCCGGTTTTACGGTCGACGCGACCGCCTTCGAGGAGGAGGAGGAGGAGGAGGAACGCAGCGGTGAAAAAAGAAACGGCGTAACGCAGAGCGCCTTGTGGGCCGCGGGGATCGGCGGGTTCGAGGCTCGCCCGGCAATCGCTTCGACCTTTGATCGGAACCGAATCGAGGTGCTGCGATTGTTGCTCGCGGCGACGTGCGAGCCCCTGTATCAGACGGCCGACGCGTACGATCCGTGGGCGTCCCGGTGGCTCGCCGTCGCGACCGCGCGCGACGCGCCCAACGCGCGCCTCTTGTTCTACTCGCTGTTGAACGTGATTTTCTCCTACGATCCCACGGGATTTGGCCTCCCTTACGGCGGCGCGCTCGCGTCCGAGGCGCCCGCTCTCCTCGTTACCGCGTCCGCCCAGGTCGCCATCGCCCTGCTCGATTATGGCGCTTCGGCGCAACAACAAGAACAAGGTGCCAACGTCTTCCGCGAGCTCCTGGCCGACCTTTCGCCCGACACCTTCGAGTTCATCTTCGACGGCCTGGCGCGGTTGCTCAACAACGTCCACGAGGCTCTCAACACGACCCTGCCCGGATCCCTCCAGCAAATCGATTGCTACCAAGAACTTCTCGTTCTTTTGTGGAAATGCCTCGAGGAAAACACCGCCTTCATGCCCTACGTCCTGCGCAACTGCGACGTGACGCGCCTCGTGGTCCCCGTGTGCTTCTTGCAGTACCAAGCTCGCCGCGACCCGGCCAGGGTCGGCCTCGTCCACATCTGCACCTTCATTCTCCTCAAGTTTTCCGGAGAACGACCCTTCTGCGTCGCCCTCAACAAACCCTTCGCCGAAAACCTCCCCATCGACCTTCCCATCTTCGACGGGTCCCACGCCGACCTCGTCATTATCACGCTCCACAAGATGGTCGTCAACGGCGGCGAAAAACTCGCCGCGCTCTACAACTGCTTCCTCACAATCGTGTGCAACTTGAGCCCCTACGCCAAGACCCTCAGCCTCGTCGCATCGGTCAAACTCGTCAACCTCTTCGAGCTCTTCACCTCGCCGCGCTTCCTCTACCAGGCAGAGACGAATCACGTCTACGTCGCTCTCCTCCTCGAGATATTCAACAACATCATCCAGTACCAGTACAGCGGCAACCCCCACCTCGTCTACGCGATCGTCCGCCGCAAAGTCGTCGTCGACCAGTTGGAGCAGTTGACCCTCCCGACCGCCATCGCTAACAGCAAGGATGGCGCCTCGGAGGCCGCGCCCGCCTTGGCCGCCGCGAACTCCGTACCCGTCGAGACCGCGCGCGAGCGCCGCGACGAGACCCCAGACGACGCCCGAGATAGAGAAGACCCCAAGAAACCAAGGCCGAAAAGTCTATCGAAAAAAATACCACCCACGCCGCCGTCGACGCGACCGTCAAAGCCGAAGCCGAACCCTCGCCCGTCTCCGCGAAGCCGCCTAGGTTCACGCCGACCGCCGAGTGGCTCGAACGCGTCAAGGCCGAGCTTCCCTTGAACACGATAACAAGACTCCTCCAGCATCTCGGCCCGCAGCTCGACGAGCTCGTGAGTCGATCTGAATTCGCGCTCGACGAGACGCAGATTCTCGACTTTATCAAAAACACAACAATGGTCGGCTTGCTCCCCGTCCCGCACGCGATCGTCATCCGAAAGTACCAGCCAAACAATTTCACTCAGCTCTGGTTCACCGCCTTCCTCTGGGGCGTCATCTTCCTCCAGAACCAGCTCCTCCCTCTCTTCGACGGAAACACCGTCAAACTCTTTACCGTCTCCGTCGTCAACTGAACTGAACTGAACTGAACTGAACTGATATCGCCCACCTTCTAGATGAGATGATACCTCCTGCTGTGTGTGTGCGTTCCCGACCATTGCTGCCGCCGCCGAAGATGCGATCGACCTGACGTCTGCCCTTGCGCGTCGTGCCACCCTCTTTTTTGCACTTGGCTATCTATCGTCCTGTGCAACAACCACACATCACGTCGCATACAACAACAACAACAACAACAAAACATTTTTTTCCTCCTCCCCCCCTCGAATTCGAACTCGACTTCGGCTTCGTGCGCTATCCCTGGTCGGTCGGTCGGTTTCCCATGCTCTCTGCTGCTGCTGCTGCTGCTGCTGCAGATTATGAGGATGATTCGCAGGTTCTTCGATAATAAAATAAAATCGTTGTGGCCGGGAGCCGATGTCCTCTCATCATCCTAATAATTACCCTAGGTGGTCACGATGAGCGCAGTTGTGACAACGATGGCGATCGAAGCCTTGGGCGTGAGCGCTGTGCCTTTCAAACTGTTTCGTACGCCCGTCAGCCTACAGCTCCGCATCTTGAAACCAATGGCCCTCACTCTGCTTTCCGCGACGCTCACCAAGCTCTTCGGCCCTGCGGCTGCAACGCTCGTCATCCTCGGCAACGCAACGCTGGCCATGCTCCTCCATCGAAAGTTCTGCATCGAGCATGGCAACCCGTGGATCACGTCGCGATCTCCTTTCCTGTACAGGAACGAGGCTCAAATGCGTCTCTGGGCCAAGATCGCGAAGGCGCTCGGTGTCTGAAGGACTGTCGTATGCACACCCACCTCCTCTGGGGCTGAGAAAGTTACTGATGGAGCGCAACAGAGTCGCGGCACCGCTTCAGGAGCACGCGTAATGATGAGATGGCGGCTACCAATTTGCGGACTTCCCGCCATAAGAGAGGTTTTTGACTGACTGACTGACTGACTGACTGACTGACTGCTAAGTGGGGGGGCACGGGGACCTTGGAGGAGAGGGGTTTTCGTTGTGGGTCTTGCAATGGCGAGGGATTGGGTGTGCTAAGAATAGACTGACGTGCGCCGAAGTTTCACATCATCCGGATTTGCCGTTCACCACAAATTCTAGACTTCCCTCGTTGCCGTCCACATTGCTGGCTTCGCTTTTTGCGCTGATTGCACAACCAGCACCACCTATGCGACGACGACAAGGGTGGCGATTCCAACTCTGGCAAGAGCGACGATTCTGAACCCGAACACCACGAAGGAGTGATCCAAGACGGATATGACCTAGAAGGAGAAGACCGTTCCAACCGTTACTCGCATGGGAGTCGGCCAAGCTGGTTTTGTTTGAAAAACACACGATGAGACCGTCGATAGTTTCCATCATCGTGGAGAACCATCTGAACGAACCAAACAAACAAAGCCCGTGTAATATTTGCGGAAATTGCGCCGAGTGGTTGTAAGACAAATAAAACCTAGTTGCACCCGTTGTCTTTGGACCAGCACGCGCAAAATACGGAACGCACCCTTTTTATCCCGAAAGATGCTGGCTCAGAGAAGACAGGGCGGCAACAACCCTGCAGAGAAATCTGATGCCTCTTACCCTTATCCGTCCGTTGAGAACGTGATCTCTTCCTTACCCTTCTTCTTCCTTTCTACACAGTCAATTACATAAGGTGAGGGTAGGAATGCCGGTCCTGGTGTGTGCGAGTGCCCCGGGCTATATATACCCCTGTGAATTAGTCCTCCGACAAGTGCAGGCCAGTAAGTTCACCTAGTCCCAATCTCTAACCCCAGTAAGTTCACCTGTTCCCATTAAGTTCACCTAGTCCCATCTCTAACCTCAGTAAAGTCGGCGTAAACCCACTCGTGCTCACATCCACTCACCCCACTCTCATTTAAACTCGTCGATCTCACCCCCGGCAATCTAAGCTGCTTTGATCCGCACACGCCGCTATCCTTTGAGTTTACTCTAAAAACCCCAGTAAGTTCACTTGGTCTCAGTAAGTTCGCCTGGTCACTAAAGTTCACTTTGATCCGCACACGCCGCTAACCTTTGAGTTTTCTCTAAAAACCCCAGTAAGTTCACTTGGTCTCAGTAAGTTCGCCTGGTCACTAAAGTTCACCTAGTCCCAATCTCTTACCCTGATCGCCGACTGCGGTTGCGATGGAGGACGGTGCCTCATGAATCCTGAGCCTTGCGAGGGCATCCGCCCTCCCGGCGTAGGTTGGCACCTATTCGCCTCCCGGGCGGGCCGGTTGGCAGCCGGAACGTTCGCAGTGGGACGGGGTATGGCCGGGGGTCGAAGACGGAAGGTTATCGACGAGTTGGTTGTCAGTCACATCGCGGTCTCCTCGTCGCATGGCGATTGATGGTCACTCTCCGCCGACCGACCTTTCGGCGCTCCTCGTTTACAGGCCCGTGATTCCGGACTGGCTCCTGTCCGTCCGGCCTGGCTCCCATGCTCGGGAGAGGTCTGAAGTTAGTTAGTTAGTTAGTTAGTCCCAATCTCTAACCCCCGTAAGTTCACCTGGTTCCAGTTGGTTCACCTGGCCCCAGTAAGTTCACCTACAGTGCGCGTGTAGACGCCGGGAGGGGGCTTGTCCGTATTGCGCAGCACGTGTGGGGTAGGGTGGAGTCGTCGACTCAGAAGAGCATATCCTCGGGGTTGCCGGTCGACAGAGAGCCACGTAGAGCTGGACGTGACAGAAGACGGGCTTGGGCAAGAGGACGCCGACCTCGCGGGGTGTCTGACCCTGGCTCTTGTTGATCGTTTGGCGTCTGCGGGCCTTAAGGGATACAGGTTGGAGGAGCCTCGTTGACACGACACGATCGATCATGTATCTGGTACCGTTGCAGTGGCCGTGCGACGGGTCGAGGTTGCGAAGACTTTAAGCTCGCGCTCAAAGTCAGCATGCCGTTGGTTGTCAGGGAGTCGAAAACTCGACTGTAAAGAGCGAGGCGTCGTCTTCCGACCCAGCCTAGTCAGCCGAAAAGAACTCCGACGCCTCGTCTCCGGGAAAGGCCGCGGTCATACGCGCGTTGTCAGCATCGACAACATCGTTTCGACGGGGCGTGAGAATGGCGCGCTGAAAGAGCCGCCGCGGGTCGTGGAAATAGTCTGCGAGGTCGCCGTAGACGGCTTCGAGGATCAATGGCTGGCTCGTGGGCCTACCTGATCCTTACCCTGAATGGGGTGTTTCACCCCTCTTAACAGTCCTAACTACTAATCGACAGATGTTTGTTTGTTTGTTTGTTTGTCTGTCTTTAAATGTCGACTGCTAAGAGGGGGTGTGTGGGGGGGGGGGAGCATGAAGGATGTGGGTGGGTTTGTGGGGTATGAGGGATGTGCCTGACGGGCGGAGATAAGTACGCGGTGTGGCGTAAGGAGAATTTTAGGGGCTACCTGGCGTGCCTTCGAATCCTGGCTCGCCGATCGCGTCCGTGCCCTTGGTGGGATCACTGGACGAGGATGGCCGATCTCCCGCCACGCGACCACAAACAACTTCCGTGCCAACTTGAGGATCGGCTGTTGCTTTATGATCAAGGATAATCGAAAATCAGAAATCAAGGTGACACCTGTCACGGAAAAGGAAGATGATGTCAGAGAAAACTCTGACATCATCGGAACGGAGTAGGGTGCCCCTGATTAGGGGGGGGGCTAGAAGAGGGGTAAGCCTTAGGAGGCGGGAGTTGCCGCCACAGGACTCCCCTGGTAAGAATTCGAGCTGCCCCAGCGAGGTGCTAACGCGAGGAGCGCGGCTTCGCCTTACGAGCATCTCGTGAACGAATCTTCTGGTAAACGCGGGTGATGATCGGTTCAGGAACTCGACCACTGCGTAAAGTAAACTTGGGGACCAACACGTCAATCTCGTGCGGAGCGAAATCCGTGACACAAGGAGTTGTGTTGGAGGAAATTCGGGACTTGTCGGTGAAACTTCAACCTTCAACGTCCTTGAATTCGGGCTTGAGCTTGCGGTGCGAAAGGTGAGAGGTCGGCTTGAAATAAGCGACATCATCGTTCGGACCCAAATCGGAATAGAAATGTAGAGCGACACGATCATTTTGGTAATCGTAAGGCTCGTAAACTTCGGCAACATAAATCTTCTTGCGCCAATCAGAGCGCTTCCGGTCAGGAATCCGGAAAACAACAAACTTACCGTGCTGATAATCATCACGGAAGGTTTCTTCGGGTTTGCGGATGGTTTGATCAACGATCGGAGGTACCATCACCGGCGTGATCTGACTTACATGAACACGCCGCTTTTCGGGCGGAGAGTCGAGAGACTCAATCCTATAGGTGACCGGGGAGAGGCGTTCCTTGATAATAAACGACCCTCGCCATTCCGGTCGAAGTTTGTTCTGAAGGAAAGGGATGTAGAGCAAAACGTGCGATCCTTCCTTGTATTCAACATCAACATGATCAGCATTGTAAGCCAATCGCTGTTTCTTCAAAGCTTTATCACGAGCCTCGCGGACGATCTTTGTATAATATTTCAATCGTTCGCGAGTCTCGGCGACTGCATCAGAGCGAGTCTTCGGCAACAATCGTGTATCAAAATCCATGAGAGTGTAGTCAGTCGGTAACATCGGCTGACGGTTCAGGCGCAGCATAAAGGGAGAAATCTGCGTGCCTGGAATAAACTTGCGGTTGTAGCAAAACGCAATATAATGAGCAAAGTCAGGCCAATCCGTAATGTTCCGGCCCTGAAGGCAAGCACGGAGGAAGGCCTTGATAAATCGGTTGACACGCTCAGCCGGGTTCGACTGGGCATGATAAGCAATCGTAGTTTGGTATCGGGTGTTGAAGAGATGGCAAAACTCGCGCATCAACATCATATAATCCTTGTAAGCGGCTGCGTCCTTGAAGATCTGCGGCTCATCACGCGCACGGTTCTTCCGACGTTGTCTCGTAGCGTGAGACGTAGCCAATTTCATCGGATCCTTTTCAGGGTCTTCGTCTTCGTCTTCCGGCAGTTCGGTCGTAATAAACGACATTATGAAGTGGCAGCCAGAGACGGGAACTCCTCGGTCATCAACAGGTCGGGGAAGCTCTTGGAACACTAAATACGCGTGGTTCAAAGGTTCTCCAAACTCGTCAGTCTCGATGACATGATCAATCGGGTTGCGGGAGAGACAGTCAGGGATACTCATTCCCGGTGACTTTCCCGGCTTGTAACCAAGTTCAGGGTCAAAATTGGCGAGGCGCATCGCCCAACGAGCAAGCTGCCCAGACGAGTGCGTCGCCTTACGTAAAAACGTCAAATTTCGGTAATCGGTCTCCAAAACAGTCCGGTGCCCTTCGATGTAGGCTCGAAAGTGCTCTAGAGAAAGTATAACTGCCAGCAGCTCTAGCCGACGGGGCTCATAATTCCGCATCTCCTTCGGCACAGCTCGGCTCCAGTATTCAATTACTCGTTCTTCTCGAGTCACTCTTCCGGCATCGTCCTTGACTTGGAGCATATCTCTTCCAGATTGTCGAAGTCCATCCTTGGAAGCATCAGATCGGATCTGAAAAGGCAGATCATAATTGGCGTGGTAGACTCCACGGGAATCAACCAAAGCTTCAATAATCGTATCCCAAGCTTTCTGACACTCGGGCGTCCACTCGAACTTTACACCTTCGAGGCATAATCGTCTCAACGGTTCCACAATCTTCGAGTAGCCCTTCACATATCGCCGGCAATAATTACTCATGCCGATGAAAGAACGTATCTGGGTCTTCGGGGAAGTATTCGGTAAAGTACCTGGAATCGGCATCTTCTGCAGTGCTTCCAGCGTCTTTGGATTCGGCTTCAAGCCTTCTGGGGTGGAAATGTGTCCCAGAAATTCTATATCATCTTTGAGAAGGTGGAACTTCGCGGTTCGACCGCTGTACCCTCTCTGTGCCAAATGACACATCACTTCGATCAAAACTTGTAAATGTCGATGAAGATCGTCGGATCCCATCATAATATCGTCAACAAACGCAACCAAGTCTTGATACATCCATTTCGAAAGGTCGCTCGCCATTTGCTTGCAGAAAAGAGCTCCAGCCGTCTTTACACCTAGAGGTAATCGCAAGAAACTGTGGGCGCCAAGTGGGCTAACCATCGTGACAGCGTCCTGCGCTGCCGGATCCAAACGAAGGTTGTGGTATCCCCATCTAATATCGATGCATGTCCGCCATCGTCTCATCGCGAGAAAGGCTAAAGCATCATCTTGTCGAATGTTTGGCCAACTGTCATTGACCAATTGATCGTTGAGCTGACGTAAAGTCAACTGCAGCACGGAACGCGTTTGACGTTCCAATCTCAGCTCCTTTCTTCGGAAGCATCAACACAGGAAAGCCCCAAGGTGATTTGGCCGGACGTATGACTCCATCCCGGCACCACTCGCTGATCTGCTTGCGGAGACAATCGAGCTTCGCAGGCGTCAATCGGTAGGGCGTCATCTTAATCGGTCGCGGATTCGCGTCTTTGAATCGTAGAGACACAGGAGGCGAGTCCACAGGTCTCATAATCGGGTCGAAAAAGGCCCAAGAATATTGCACACAGTGACGGAGCATCAGCTTCGCCTCGTCATCTAAGTGCGGATTGTCAGGAATTCCCAGCTCCTGCACAACCTTGTCAACTTCTTCCTTTGTAGGAATTTTAACTTTCATTGCTTCGTTGTCCTTGACATGCTCAGGAGTCTGAGGCAGTGGTGCACCCTCGGCGTCGCGCGGCGCATCTCTCCATGGCACATCGAACTTTTTCTCGTATTTTAGTTTCACTTCCGGGTGGCTTTTGTTGATCCTCTCGCCTTTGACACGAACACTCGGCTCGCTCTTAATCTTCGGTTCCCGATCTCGCTCAGGATCTGGCGGAACGTCTAAATTTGGTTGTCGGGGGGGCCCAGCAGAAGAAGCATGAGACGTCCCCGGCGCATCTGTTTCGGGCGGAATCAACGGTACCTCTGGAGGTTTCCATTTGGTGCGATCTTGAAGATCATCAGTTGACACCCATCTTATGACACGTGTGCGCGTGTTTAACAGCGGAACTTGTACGTGACGAAGGGTGGTTTCATCAATTTGTAAATAATAATCAAACGGTCGGTCTGCAGGACTCAACGCTGACGGCAAAGCTTCGCCGCTCAGGTGAAATTCCTTGGTCACAGAGTTGTGCAGATCGAGCATTAATAAGGCCATCGTGTCAGGTGCCACGACGGACGCCAAGTGTTTCAACGAGGTCGTCCTGGAGAAGCCGGCCCAATCAAAATCAGGGGGCATCGTCAGCAACTCCGAAGTCATTTCCAGATTCAGAGATCTGTAATCGGAACGGTGCGGCCCTACGCGAAGCGGGACACGCGTAACAGTATAAGCTGCGTCTGTCGCGGCTCGTGATGATCCTAAATTGTTCATCTGAAGTAAATGTCGTTCGTCGGCGTAGCCAAGTGCGGCGGCGAACTTGTGCTGCATATTCTTGCAAGTCTTTGGAACTGCGCGCAAATGGAGCGGATGGCTGGAAACCAACAATCGCACGCGACAGCTCATCAAACTAGGAGTTATGTCGTAAAAATTGACGACGTACACGTAAGGGTGCAAACGTGCAACGTAAGAAATAATCGAAGCGCCTGCTCTATCAACCATGAAGAAACCAGCCATCTTGCATAATTTCATCGTCCAGTGGGTAGCGGTGACTCCCTTCCCAACATCTCTGGAAGTCAAGTTGCACAGAGCGGAGTGTACGCAGGGTGGCGACGCGACACACATCGACGACGACCATTCCGCGTAGGGTAAATAAGATTCGATCAACCGTAGGTTGTAACATAGCGACCACACAATGTGTGCTGCACCACAGGAATATTCGGAAAGTTTGTGGTGGATCTGGTTGGCGGTGTCCGACGCATCGAGTGCTACGACCGAAACGACGTACGTTTGTTGGCTCGTTGGAGACCGACGTGCCCGGCTCCACTGAACACATCAGTTTCGTTGGCTCGTTGGAGACAAAGTACTGCCTCCGGCTCCACTGAACAGCCACCACCTTGCGATAAGTGATTGGAAGCCATTGAACCTTCATATCGGCGGCGGATCTCCGCTTCGGTGATCTCGCGGCATTTCTTTCATCTTCTTCTGACCTTCGAGCGAAATCGTCGCTGCCTTCAGGTCGTTTGAGGGTGGACTTGTCCGTCATAGCGGTCGTAGCGTCCTTCTGCACCGTGCTCAGCAGCATCGGCGGGGAGATTCGTCGCATCGCGTCAAGTGACTAGCGACAGAAACGGTGAAAGAAAGGTTCCCCTTGTCGTATCCTTTTCACACACTTTCGTAAGTTTTGATCGTAGAGACGTTCAACTCATCTCGTACCTAACGATATCAATCGCAAGGACTCGCCTTGAGTGACGACCGTCGGCACTTCTTCCGTGGCAGTAACCGCCACCCGAGCAGCGGACCGGTCGCGCTCTTCGCAAGAAGAACACATTCCTTCGACAACTCCCAACTGCTCGTTCTCAGCAAACGTAGCGACGAAAACCTGTCCTCTTTCCATAGGTTTCGACAAAATAACCGGTAGATTGTACGTTCGACCGGGCTCGATTTGGCGCAGCATAAGCGTTACTCCGCGCGTCTTCTCGGAGCTGGGAGAATTTGGTCGTAGCATGTCCCCGCGTAGCCAGGCTACCCTACGTTCCGNCGGCGGGCTTCGGAGATCTTTAATCGTGCTCAAACGAGCATAAACTCGAGTCTTGACCAGGTCAAGACTCTGCCGAAAGGCATCGTGTTGATGATTGTAAATCGGTGCGGTTATCGGATTCGATCGTAAATAGACCGAAAGGTCACGATTGGTGCATCGACTCGTTCATCCTTACTTTAATCTTCTTGCGCCCGTAGACGACTGGGTTCGACAAAAACAGATCCGATCATGGGGAAAATCCACGATGGCCTAAAATTCGTATATCGCGCCCTCCCAACAGGAACAGATAATTCGTATCGGCTACAATAGCGACAATGGGGGCAGCGAAGTCGTCGGCGAAAGCGACCCGAAGGGCGATCCAACGATGGATCGTCGTCGTATTCAATCCTGATCCGTACAGCTTGCGCTTAATCGGAAGTTCGCCTTCATCGAAAATCAACTGATCTTTGGTCAACTTTTTGACCATTTCAAACGCAAAAGAAACATCGCCATTCCATCGACACCGATGGTCGTCGAGAATTTCGGTCCGTCACGATTCCTGTAGATGTGACAGGCTATAAACGTTAGAGAACCCGTATCTAAACAACTGAGGGTAATCAAATCATCTTCGATCGTCTTGCCGTCTCGCGCGCGTCAACGAAGTGTGAGCATCGGGCTCTGATTCGCTCATCTCCGGGGTTGGGCATCGATACCGCGGCTTGAGCTTTCGTATTATCTTTGTTGGCGTCCTCGCCATGCGCGCAGCCTCTCTTTATCTGGCGGCTTCCGCTCTTCCTCCAAGACAATCTCAGAGGAATCAGTGTTGGTAGGGGATCCTGGTCTTCGTGGTTCACGGAAGCAAGGACCCCCCCATAAATCATTCATTTCGTCTTTCCAGAATGCATCTGTGAAATCCATTCGTCGCCTGCTGATCCTCATCAGCATCGGCGATCGGTTCCGTGTCAGCTGCGGCTTTGAGTCTGCAGCTGCGCGGTTGTTCTGGTGGCTTCTTTAGCAAGTTTCCGAGCTTTCGTCCACCAATCGCAGGTTCCACGTCGGCTCGTCTTCGTCCCACTTGAGAACGCTGCTAATCTTCTTCACAAATCTATCCCTTCTTCCGGCGGCGTATCCGTGTCTCGATCCGTACTAACCGAAACCGTTTCGGGGGTCCGCAGGAAAGATGGCGTCGTCCCCGACGTCAACTCTGTCGTAAAATCGTCGTCTGCAATAGCGCTTGTCATCGTCTCGTCAGTCGAATGCGCACGAGCTGCGCAGAAATCCATGCCGGCTCACAGCCAGTTCGGTCGCCAGCGGTCGTCTCTGGAGGGTCAAAGATAAGGATGACGAGGGCTTCCTCATCAAAAATAAACGGTGGGTCGTCCATGGACGACTCGTCAAATAACGTTAGCGGACACTGGTTCACAAGGTGTAGCTTCTTCATCTTCCGAATCTGAATCGCCTTCCTGGTATCGTGGAGCTTCAAGTTCTGCGCTCGAATCTTCGAGCTCATATCGACATCTGCTCATAAATCTGTGCCAAAGACCGACGATTGGTCAGCACGTCGTTGGGTGGCTCGTCCATCAGTGGGCGAGCAAGATCGAATGCGGCCGCGGCAATGGCGTCGGCTGCGTGTCGGTGCGGGTGTCCGTGTTCGGGTACACCCACTAAATGGTAATTGTCGACCGCAAGGGGTCGTAAATGCGAGCGTTGCGCTCAAAAACTCGATTATATTGGTGTCGGCCTCCGTCGTATTCGTCGTCGCGCGATCGGCGTCGTCTGTGCCGGCGCGAACTTCGACTGGGGCTCTTGTTATCTTTGTCTCTCTGGCGTCAGTTCGGCAGTTCTAGTACCTCTGGATCATCCCTGTAGGCGACTGGTGCTTCAAGTCTATCGAACTGGCTCAATCGTCTCGTCTATCGAAACATCTACGCCTTCGTCGTCTTTGCCAAACTCCGACCAAACGTAAATTAAATCGGTTGGGCGTCGTGCCTCGGGGTCGGAATTGTACGCTGCTGGCGGTTTCTTCCTCAGGAAACATTGAGCTCGCATCCTTATCGTCGGTACGCTCATCTTCCTATTATCCGCTGATCGTCCCATCAAATTCGGTTCCGGGCGGCATATACTCATCCCCATAGTATGTTCGGGATCTTTCTTTATCGTAACCATCATCATATGCAGGCTGAAAATCTTGAACTCTTCGTTCGTGAGTAATACGCCAGGACTGAGCTCAAAGGCAGTTCATGCGTTATAAGATTTTCATCTCTTCCGCTTTCGTATTCATTTTCTCGGCCGTTTCACTCGGCCTCTCATCCCATCCAGCTTCGAATATCGGCAATCGCCTCGTCACTAAAAATGTCGGCACACGATCGTCGCCATCGTCAAAGGAATAAAACATCTGCAAAAATGTGCAGTCGGTTCGTCGGGGCTGCAAAAGAAGAAGGCGTCGTCCCCGACGTCATATCTGTCAAAAACTGGCCACCAAAGGGCACGTGACGTTCGATGGGTGTGTACTCAGGTGCGCGCTTATCATTCGAGTGTAATCTGCGACGCATCGTCGATCGATCGTGGAGGCGACGTGCCATCCACTGAATGTTCGGAGGTAAACTCGTCGAGCGTAGCAGCGGCGGGTCCCTTACTTTGGCGTCATCGGCACGGGGCTCGTAAATCGGATTCACACATAACTCCGGCGCGTCGTCAAGACCGAGGGTTGTGTCAGCTGACGACCAATCATATGTGCCACCAACGGCGACACCGGGTTAGAAGCGTTGTCGGCTTCGACCGTAGTTTAACGACGTTTCGGTCAAATTCGTCGATTCTGTGGGGATTTTGGTTTGGGTGAGCTCCTTCGACTTGGATTGCTTTGATCGTAGTTTAACGACGTTTCGGTCATCTCGGACGACTGTCGTCGTCGTCGCGCGGCTTCCTAACTTTCGTTCGCGTTCGCGTGGGCGGCGGAACCTCCGAAGGTCGGTTCTCCTCGAGACTGTTCGCTCGCCTCGGGCGATTCGGCATACGCAATTCATCTTTCACGTCCAGCAAACGCTTGATCTTGGAGGGCGTCTGCTCGAGCATTGGCCATGCGCAGTTGCTCTCGCACTATTTTATCTCCTTCCGGTGTGCCGTTCTTTTCGTTCGTTCTCTTCCCCTATTTGTTTAAAAGTCGTTCTTGCGCGCGTTCGTTCTCTTCGCGTAATGCCCGCAAGTGAGCCTCGTAGAACTCATTCATTTCATTGCATCGGGGTTCTGCACGCGTTGACGGAGCTGTCGATCGTCCTCCCGCCGGTCTCCGTGGGCTTGCCGTCGTTGTAGTTTAGCTCTTCTCGTCAACTTCTGTATCGTGCTCTTCTTCATCATCATCATTATCATCATCGTCATTCCGCTCGTTCGTCTCATCCTGACGGCTTGCGGTTCTTCATATCGTAGCTGCTCGACGGCAGCATCATCGTCTTCCATATCGGCTCTGGCTCGTTCTAGTCGGCCGAGATCAGAGCGGTCCAAAATAATTGAGTCATCGTCGTTCTCGTGCTCCTTCGGCTCCGGAACTTCTAATCGTCCACGACACGCGTAATATCGTCGTTGCGTGCGTCTTCCACCGACAAATCTATCCGCGGTGGGCGGCAGAACTCGTCTCTGCCCGGCAAACAATGCATCCGTGAGTTGCGATCTCACTCCGCTCGCCTGCGGCAGCGTACAGGTTGCGCGTCGGTTAGCACCAAATCGCGCGTCGTCACTTCCGACGACAAACGTATCCGGCCGGGAACTTTCCCACGGCAATGGTCCTTCTGGAATTCCGTCGGCGCGCTTGATCAGGGCGCGCACGGCTTGTCCGGACCGTGCGAGAGAAGCAAGATGCGTTGCTGCGACCGATATAGTCGCGAATCTCGTATTCCTCCACCACCGTGGCGTAAGGAGGTAGGGCTACCTGGCGTGCCTTGGCGCCGATCGCGTCCGTGCCCTTGGTGGGATCACTGGACGAGGATGGCCGATCTCCCGCCACGCGACCACAAACAACTTCCGTGCCTGGTCCTCTCAACTTGAGGATCGGCTGTTGCTTTATGATCAAGGATAATCGAAAATCAGAAATCAAGGTGACACCTGTCACGGAAAAGGAAGATGATGTCAGAGAAAACTCTGACATCATCGGAACGGAGTAGGGTGCCCCTGATAAGGGGGGGGCCTAGAAGAGGGGTAAGCCTTAGGAGGCAGGAGTTGCCGCCACACGCGGGACCTAGTCGGGGTCATCGCCGAGGCGTGGGGCAGGCGAAGAGAGGACGGGCCCCGCCCGTAGGTCGTACGCATGCTGCCGCCGGACGTATGTGCGACGAAGGGTGACGTCCTGCTGGGATCGGGCGGCCTGGGCGGGGTTCCCCGAGGCGGCGACATGGGTGAGGGCGGTGAGGGCACAGCGAGCCCGGCCTAATGCGTTGGCGATCCCCCACTCACGGTAGATGCGGCGAGTTTGGGCCGCCTTTGCCTCTGTGAAGTTGGCGCAGCCGCCTGGAGTTCGCGCAGCATGCGCTCTGCGCATGTTTGGAGCAGAGCGTGCCGCGCGCGACGCCAAGGCACCAAAGACGAGGCCGGCGACGGTGCCGGCTACGTAGCCGCTGTTCGACAGGGCCCAAGAAGCCAGGCGGTGGTGCTGTACCCGGCTGGGGATGATGGCGTCGATGCCGCGGGCGTGAGCAGGTATTCAGGTGGACTGCGCTGCGCGCCGATCGACAGCGACGGTGGGAGGATGGAGGGCGGGGGGTGCAACGAAACAGCGGGTTTGATGTCGTAGAGTTGCTCCTTGTTGTCGGCGGGTGAGGATGTCTGGGGCGACTTGACGTCGGGCAGGCCAACGCCTAGAGGCCCGGCCGTGAAGGCGGGCGCAGGCGGCAGAAAAGATTGCCGAAAACCTCGGACAGGGCTGGTGAACTCTTTGCGTGCCGTGGAGCAGGATTAATCGTCATGCGGTGGTCCGCGCTCCTCCGTTGACAAGGTTGGCCTGCAGAAGCACCTTGCCGTGAGCGTCGAGAACGACGCAGTGCCCAGAATAGTGCCCACGAGGCCCAACAAGCTGGAGAGGAGCCAAAGTACTGGGAAACTGCCCAGCAGCGGTTGGGGATTTGAAGGCCAGAGCTGGGCCACGAGCTGATGAACGTGGTCGAGCGATCCCATGAGACGCCGCTACTCGAAGTGCTTCGGTGATGGGAAGGGTGGCCGCAAGGCGCTGGAGTGCAGTGGCGAGCTGTCTCGCTGGGAGTTAGAGCACGCTGGAGTTGGGGTATGAGCACGGGTGTCGAGATGGTGGGGTCGACGAGGACGCCCATGGAGACGAATTCGTGGGAGAGGACCGTCGACGAGATGAACGTTGGCGGGGTCGCCGGAACCAGCGCCGCCGTGGGAAGCCAGCGTGGTACGGAGATCAGCCGAAGTCCGTCCCACGCAGTCTCGAGTGCCCGGCGGCGGCCGGATGCGAGGAGGTGGTGCCAACGGTGCAACTCGTTACCTGTGCGAAAAGAAGTGGCACCCAGGACCGAGGCGAGGCGGGGGAGGTAGCCAGGGACCTCCAAGGCACCCGTAGGATCGCGAAGGTCGACGAGGTGTGGGAGGGCCTGGGCCGCCGTGCCAACAAAGGCGGCGGGGCTGAGGTCGGCGCAGGAGCGAATGCCGCCACCCCCACTTCGAGCAGGAAGACGGAGGCGTTGGAGGACGATGCCGGTGGAGTCAAAAACCTGACGCGGATCTGCGCCAAGTGCTGTGGCGACGAAGCTGAGGACGGCAACGTCGAAGTTTTTCGTCGTTTTTCGTCGAAGTTTTTCTGTCCCTCAATTTAGGGTAAGGATCAGGTAGGCGCGAGAGCCAGACAGTGATCCTCCAAGCCGTTTAAAGCGACCTCGCAGACTATTTCCACGACCCGCTGCGGCTCTTTCAGCGCGCCATTCTCACGCCCCGTCGAAACGATGTTGTCGATGCTGACAACGCGCGCATGACCGCGGCCTTTTTTTCCCGGAGACGAGGAGTCGGAGTTCTTTTCGGCTGACTAGGCTGGGTCGGAAGACGACGCCTCGCTCTTTACAGTAGAGTTTTCAACTCCCTGACAACCAACGGCATGCTGACTTTGATCGCGAGCTTAATGTCTTCGCAACCTCGACCCGTCGCACGGCCACTGCAACGGTACCAGATACATGATCGATCGTGTCGTTGTCACCGAGGCTCCTCCAACCTGTATCGCTTAAGGCCCGCCTACGCCAAACGATCAACAAGAGCCAGGGCCAGACGCCCGCGAGGTCGGCGTCCTCTTTCCCAAGCCCGTCTTCTGCCACGTCCAGCTCTACGTGGCTCTCTGTCGATCGGCATCCCCGGATATCTCATCTGGGTCGACGACCACCCCCTTGGCGCAATACCGATAAGCCCCCTCACGGCGTCTACACGCGCACTGTAGGTGAACTTCGGGACCAGATGAACTGCAGGGTTGGAGTGGGACTAGGTGAGCGGTGACCAGGTGAACTGGGACCAGGTGAACATCTGGGGTTTTGAGAGTAAAGGGACAGAGTGGCTAGGTGGCGGCGCGTGCGGATTAAAGCAGCTTAGATTGGCAGAGGCGAAGCGACGAGCAAGGGTGGTGTGAGCTAGGTGAACTGACCAGGTGAACTTATGAAACTTGGGACCAGGAACTTACGGGGTTAGGATTGGGACTAGGTGTACTTACGGCCTGCACTTGTCGACATTTGAACAAACAAACAAACGCGCCCATCCTTCATGCTCCCCACCCCCTCTTAGCGTCGACGTTTAAGACAAACAAACAAACCTACCCCACAAACACACCCATCCTTTGGTCTCCCCCACACACCCCCCTCTTAGCAGTCGACATTTAAAGACAAACAAACAAACAGACAAACAGACTAACACCTGTCGATTAGCAGTAAGGATTTGTGCTCAAGCTCATCATCATGGTCTAGCGCGCCCCGAGGTATGTAGCACTATACACTTAACCTTTCTCGTGTAGTTCTAGATGCCGCCTGTTGTGTTCTGAGGATATAGAACATACCCTTCATTCCCGAATTAAAAGCGAACGTATGATGAGACGGGATGGTTGCCCAGGTGACTTACTACGCGCTAAATGCTTGCAGGGTTGCCCAGGCGGGTCCCTGAGAAGCCATGTTGTAACGCGCACGTGACCTATGGGTTTTGGACTGTTACCGTGCCAGTCCAGCCTCGCCACGCAAACACGCTTGTTTATACAACGCCGTTACCATTGGGCTGTATATAGCATATTTTGCACACGTGATCGTGTAACCTTGTGTGCACCTGTTCATAGTATCGTGTTGTCATGCTATTGTTGATGTGTGGTCAGTGATCGCCGACTGCGGTTGCGATGGAGGACGGTGCCTCATGAATCCTGGGCCTTGCGAGGGCATCCGCCCTCCCGGCGTAGGTTGGCACCTATTCGCCTCCCGGGCGGGCCGGTTGGCAGCCGGAACGTTCGCAGTGGGACGGGGTATGGCCGGGGGGCGACGACTGTAGGTTGTATGGCCGGGGGGCGACGACTGTAGGTTGTCGACGAGTTGGTTGTCAGTCATATCGCGGTCTCCTCGTCGCATGGCGACAAGCTTGATGGTCACTCTCCGCCGACCGACCTTTCGGCGCTCCTCGTCTACAGGCCCGTGATTCCGGACTGGCTCCTGTCGGTCCGGCCTGGCTCCCATGCTCGGGAGAGGTCTGAAGTTAGTTAGTTGGTTGTTGATGTGTGTGTAAGTTGGCTAGCCTGTACTCTTGCACACATGTTATGGAATATTTTGGGTACGTCCACTCGTACATTCCATGACAATGCACTTACCAAGCTCCTTGAGAGCACCAAAATAAAAAGCTGCCATGAGTGACTACGCTTAGCGGGACTACTCTGGACTCACAGCTTGCACAGTTGTCAAATAGACATTTTCCCATCGATAACGCATGAGTGTACATAGACACCGATAGACAGACCCCTTAGAATGTCTAGACAGTGTCACTGCGTGACTGAACCCACAGGTTCCCGTCAACTGCTATGGCAGAACACGCAGCACGAGCCGCACCCAAGGCGATCTGGTGCGGACATACTGAAGCTCGAAGCTCCTGTAGTTGAGTTTCCAACGAAGGAAATCGATTTCAGCTTCAAACCCGCAAGGTGTCCTTGCAAATCAAACATATTAAACAATGTTACGGTCCAGTCATGCCGATGCCTTCCTCGAGTACGACTTACGAAGCATACATCGATCATGCAAGGACGCGAATACTCCGGAATCAAATTCCGATCGCGCTTTCCTGGAATGGAAGACCGATAGGGCTGCTGATCTCCATTAGCTGTTGATGAATTGCCCCCTGAGTATCAGGAATGGCACTTCACCAATGAAGCTTTCCCCAACTTACCTGACGCAGAAGTAGCTCAACTAGCTACTGTCTGTTACGACAATGAAGTCAAGGCATTACGCCCTGAAATCAATCTTCGTTTCTTAGAAGAGGAACGAATCTTAAATCGCGCACACCCGAAAGCATTAGCTTTTGAAACCCGCGTTCGTGCCCCTGTTGCCGTGTTTTCGTTAACTGCTGCTGATTGGCACACTTATCAGAACACGTATGCTACATTCTTGCATACTTATTTCAATCTCGAAAGTGTTGGAAAACCAGCACTTGCGGCCTGGCCCGCCATCAATGGTGACGTAACAAGTTATTGCCCAACAAGGCTCGCGCCATTATGCTCATTGCCTTTAGTCACTACGGTCTGTACGACTACTGATGTGTCTACCTGAAACAGCAGTTTTACTCTGTTGTAAATCCAACTGGTATGTCCATGTTTTGAAGCTGTCCTAGCGTTTGGGCAAATCTTAACACCAACGAGGGAAGAGACTGACCTTCAATTCGACTTTGGTACTCTTTGTAAAATTTATGAAGAGATACATCGGCATTATGCCGATAATACCAGCTACAATCGCGATCGTGGTTGGGTAGACTGGTGTTATATGTATGAAACTCGATCTTCATCTCAGCCTGTGCCAGACGCTGAACGATTGTGTCACCCTACCAACCCTAGCTATATCTTAGAATACGCATTAGACTTATATTGTAGTATCAAATGGGTCGAACAAAAGACGCTTAGAATGCCCGTTTCTTGGCAACCTCGTTGAAGGTTGACACCACAACCAAAACCGCAATTACTGGACAAACACGCGGATCTATCAGACAAAGTCTGGCTCAAACTGCAAATGCGCTTGCGTCCATTACTTCTTCTCAACCTGGAACATGCGTAAAATGCTAGACGCGCGTAACTCTAACGATGCACGCCAGCCTTTCTCTCGCAGCGACTTATCGTATTATCGTTCTGGCGATTCTCATGTCACCAAGAAAACTGCTGGACAGTCCCATGACCGTCCAATTTACCTCGCACTTTCGACAGGTCTTTTCGATCTAATATGAAATTTTTGGACCAAACTAAGCACACCATAAATACTGCAAGAGCAGTGTAGTGAAGTAACGAAGCATGTGACAGATAATGATATCACGGCTCGGCTACAACAGAACATCACCAAGTTATTTGAGACTCTGTTGCAATCCGCTGATATTCTGTCAACGACATCTACTGAGGACAATAGTGACACTTCGCCTAAACGAACAACTCATGTTCGCAGGACGAATCATTTATGGGACGTTCATCATCCTCGACCGAGTCGTTAAACTACGTGGAGCCACAACATCGCTGTTGCTACTGCCACCCCAAAGGCAACTCCTCCTACGGATACCAAGAATGCGCCAACACACAGGGTAATCCCTCGTATAGTGCCTAACTTTGCCGCTCCGCCATCTCGGCGTTACCACCAGCGTTACTGTCCTCGCTATCTTCACAGGTCCAATCAGCCATCAACCAACCACCACAAGCCGAAACCACAAGGATTATCGATCAGACCTCGCTATCATCATTTGAAGCACGGCATTGCTGATGAGGCTGACGAACCATCACCACCTGTTCAACCGATTATCATTCCAACTCATGTTATTTCTGGAGAACTTCTTCACTACCAGCCTCTCCACTACTTGCCCGCATTCGGAAAATGCACTTCCCGACAATATGAAGGTAAACAGCGTCCCAACATGTTCCTTTTTTATTTTGACTCTTGTGCTACCATATCGTTAATGTCAGCCGCGACATGCGTTCCAAATCATATTATTCTGGGATCCAAATACGCGCCGATTATTATACAAACGCCACTGGACAACAACGTGCCTCACATGATGTTAACAGGTAATAGTTGTCCTTGAATCATCCACAAAGGTGTGAAGACTGACTTCGCATTATGTCTTCAGCAGTGCACAACCGACATCTCCTATATTGAGCATGCTCGAGTGGAACCAGACGAACGACCGGTGTTCGGATCTATCTGAACCAAAGCAGCGCTGTGAGCGATAGACAAAGATGACCGTATTCCCCGGCACGTAACATCTAACCTGCTGCTCCCTTGTCTCACCTACAACATCGCGCGATAAGCAACTCGAACGCGCTCCTCGCATTTCGCTCAAGCGATAGTTACGCCACCGTTTTCCTACAGTATTATTATTTGAATCTTTACCCGCCTTTGTTCACCATCTTCACCAAATCTCACCAGAGGAAAGCCGCAAATTTTATTGCGATATTATTGAGATAACTCCTCCTTGCTAACTAACTAACTAACTAACTTCAGACCTCTCCCGAGCATGGGAGCCAGGCCGGACCGACAGGAGCCAGTCCGGAATCACGGGCCTGTAGACGAGGAGCGCCGAAAGGTCGGTCGGCGGAGTGACCATCAAGCTTGTCGCCATGCGACGAGGAGACCGCGATGTGACTGACAACCAACTCGTCGATAACCTTCCGTCTTCGCCCCCCAGCCATACCCCGTCCCACTGCGAACGTTCCGGCTGCCAACCGGCCCGCCGGGAGGCGAATAGGTGCCAACCTACGCCGGGAGGGCGGATGCCCTCGCAAGGCTCAGGATTCATGAGGCACCGTCCTCCATCGCAACCGCAGTCGGCGATCAGGGTAAGGAACTCCTCCTTGCACTAACAGGAATCTACTAAAGCAGCATAAGACCGAAGACTTACACAGCCTGCTCGACGACTCTCTGTTCGACAGCATGCTGTCTGTCATCAAACTTCTCCAGCCCTTGGTACTACTGGCTGAGATGACACCACCCCACAAGTACTGTCATCAAGACCACATAACTGTGGCCAACCTCATCCATTCGACACTCGATTACTGTGTTGATGTTGTTGACAGGTTACCGACCTACCTATGTGGCGACTACCAATCTAGGGAAAGATGGATCTGCATCGCACGCAGGTATACTGGACCAATCAACATACTCCATGGCCTATCCACCACCGCCCCTTCTTTAAGATCGTGGATGACATAAACCATTCCTAAACGACTTTGGCTATCAAAGATATCGCCAAAGATTGGACCGGGTGTTCCCGATCCTCCAGATATCCCGTTCTAAAAACGCACCTTACTCTCGCACAGGTTCTGTTCAGCTTACTATGACTGACCTTGAGACACTCAATTTATTATTTCTTCGCCTTCACTCACAACAGGCTCACGAGCAACACGCACTCTGTTCAATCCGAGTGTACTTATCAGCTGTGTTTCAAACGCCTCCATGGAACCACTGCCACATGCAACTAATCCATTGCGTCAAGGCTTTTCATCATCTAACGTGTTTGCCAGATTGCACACTAACTCACCCACTCCTGTGTCCTATTACATAACCGTTTTCGAAACTGACCAACCGTCACATACCTCATCAACATCACACAACACCTACTTCAACCGGTGGCCACCACTGACGGCAACCTCACCATAGAAAACGCCGCCACCAAATATCATGCTTATGACGCTTTGGAAGCACGTATACGTTGCCTCCAACGTCCCCGCGACAGGACAGATCTATATATTTGGAGCCGTTTATGGGTTACTTGTGATCATCAAGCCCTTCCTCAAGTTGGCTCCGCTGCCACCTATGGCACCGCCATACAAAAGCTCGTCCAGATGCCCTTGTGATGCCCGGCTGCCTTACCTACAAGGCCACCGACAATTTGTTCGACTACGAGGATTCTCATTTTGCTCTGGAATATCACCACTTATCCCATAGTCGCTATATAGGGTATCTTCGTGGAAGTGACCGCAAACTCGGCTCTAAAATCCACTCCATGCTTGCTCCATTGCCCACCGTCCGAGGGTATAAACATCTTACTCGACCCTCGCAACGGGAAACTACGCTATCCTACTCGACCGGAGTTGATTCGTGTTAACAACCACACCAAACAACAGGAATCTTTCTTCTTGTCTCTTCGCCACGACCTTTGCTGCGACATGCTCAGCAATGCTCTGCCTGCCGGTACGTACAGCACACTGTACAAGCACCTCTCGCTCCTCGTTGCCGATATTAAATCCCTTATGTTGGACCCTACCTTCCAACATGCTGCTGCTGTGATGAAGAAACCCTATGTATCCACCTTCATGACCTTTGATCCGGCCTCCACCACGTGCAGTACAGATACCTTGTCTTTGGCACAAGCCTTCATGACTCTATCTCCAGCAACTGCTTGACCGAAATGTCGTTAAACTATATATCTTCGTCCTACGAAGATACTCTCGCTACTGTGATGATGAGGATGCACCTCCAAGTGACTCTGCTGCGCACCAGGATGACGACGCACCACCTCCTCCTGCCTTGGACACCGAACTCAAGTTCGATGTTCGGCGCAAACGTCATATCCCCGCTCATCCCATTCCTCGCAAATCCTCGCACACGGATCGCTGAATACTCTCACGCCAAAGAACGTGCCAATCGCTTTCCACCGGTGCACCACTGCCCCGACAACGTTGCAGCCAAGGCCCCCAACGTACTGGCGCCCTGGCTTCTCTGCCTCAGACCTACCGTATCGCGACTTATGCACCGACTGCATCGCGCACAACAACGCCACCCGCACAAGCACTTCAATCCGACCAAGCCTCTTTTGAGCAAACTCACAAAGCCGGCGAAATCTGGGCTTGCGACGGCGGCTATGTGACAATTCCGTCAGAATGGGGAGGCTTCACACATATCATTGTGTCCAAAGAACTTATCTCGAAGTTTCTCTTGGTGTACTTTACACGCACCACCAACGCCACGGAGTTCACTCAAGCTCTGGACTTTGTGTATGACTTTTGTCGTACACAACTCAACGTGTACCTGCGCACCCTCTACTCCGATGCCTTCAAGCCCTACTTTAGCCAGCACATTACCTCCCCGTACCGCGTCGATAAAGACATTCAGCTCATCGCTTTCCCGCCGTACATGCACCACTTTAACTTTGAAGTTGAGTTAGCCATCGGCTTCATCGCCTCCGCTTCCTCAACTCGCCCTCGCTCCCTCCTTAATGCTCATTATCGTGGCTCCAAGATCGTGGAACCAGCCATCATGTTTCCCTGGGCGGTGATACACACCATCCAAAGCTACAACCTTCTCCCTTACGCCACGCTTGAGCGCATTCACCATGCTATCCTGAGTCCGCAACAGCTACTCTACAATCAACTGAGCACTCCCCAGCATGACATGCTCAAGATCTTCGGTGCTGAATGCTACCTTCTATTGGAACCCCACGAGCACCACAAGTGGGAACCGTGCCGCCGCAAAAACTTATATCTATGTTGCGCCAACGCGCAAAACCCGCTCGTCTCCCCACGTGTTGACCATATTGCCGACGTCGTCCTCAACCCTGAAAACGGACAAATCCGTGTTTTGTCCAAGCTGCAATTCCTCTGCATGCTCCAGCATCCTACTCCTGATCCTGAACTTACTCCTCCACCTCACGCTCCTCCCGCGCCTTTCTCGCTCACACCCCACGGTTCTATCCCATTCCATTTCATTCTGAGGGGGACACGGACAATTCATCCTCAGAGGGGGCACTCTCCACCTCCCTCAGCTCCTTCTTCGTCCCCTGCTCCTGCTTCTTCTCCCCCTTCCGACGCTTCCGTCGACGATTTTGGCTCTATGCCACCGCCGCCCTTGCTTCCTTCTTACAAAGAAAGACCTTTTTGCACAAGATGACCTCATTCTTGTCCCAGGTTCCAAACAACCTAACAACCGCAAGGCAACCTCCATGAAAAATATCCAAGCCCGGCTGCAAGCGTATACTATTGGTGCTTACAAAGCCGCTGGTGGCAAACTCGCCGAATTTCCGCTGGGGTCTTCGCCACCACTTTCTTACGTTCAAGTCTCCCGCCCTCTCAGCCCTACATATCAATGGTGGTATCCTCTGGTCTGCTATCTGCTCAGAGGGGGAACATGCGTTGTTAGCTCGTCTTCTTCTCCCGTTGCGCACTGACTTACTTGCCCGTTACCCTCACGTCGATGGTTACTTCGCCCACGCTAAGTGCGCATCCAGCATCCCAGCCGCAACCTTTCTAACTGCTGATGGTTCACCTACGCGCTCCATTCCTCAGCCTCTTTTAGCTGCGTTCACTGAGCACGCTGCTGCCTTTGGCATCTCTTCATTACAGTGTGCACTTACTTATTTGGCGCCGACCAGTTTTATCGATCACAACTCTTCCGAGTTTGGCGCTAATTCTGCATCTCTGTCTGACTTGGAGGAATACCTTCTGGTCACTACAGAGTATATCACTCAGGTCTTACATGCCGACCCTACTATCCATATTCAACTGGAATCTGCTTCCTCTACCCCTCCTACTGACGCTGTTTCCGATTATCCCGAAGTCGCGCACACTGCCTTGACCGCAACGTCGTTAAACTATAGTTCACTAGCCACTGTTGGTCCTGATGAATACAAGGTCCAAGAAGCGGACGTTTCCATCGATGAATATAAACTCAACTGCCTCCACGGTATGTCGCCTGAAGACAGGCACGCCTACCTCAAGGCCATCGCCAAGGAACTCCACGACATTATCCGCTTTGGCTGCTTCAAGCTTTCATTACCCGACGGTGTCTCTTGCCCTATTGACAGCAGGATGGTGCTGAAGATTAAAACGGACTCTGCAGGCAAATACGTTAAGCACAAGGGTCGCCTCGTGCTACGTGGCTTCCTAGCCTCCCTTGGCGCCGATTTCTTTGGCACTTTCAGCCCAATGGCCACAATGACCGCAATCCGGGTACTACTGGCGATTGCAGCATACAAGCAATTGCCTGTCTACCACGCAGACGTCCCGAACGCCTTCGTTCAGTCTGACATTGATGCCAACGTCTATGTTCAGTTACCAGACGGCATCAAGCTTATCGACCCCGATGACGCTAAGTACAAGGGCCGACGCCTACCGAAAGTGCTGAAGTCACTTATGGACTTCGGCAATCACCATCTCTTTGGAACAAAGAGATAGACGGCTTCTTCCTTGGCTACAACCGCCTGCATTCGGACTCTTGCTTATATGCTCGAGTATCCGCACATGCTAAGTTCGTCGTATGCAGTCCGTCTGTAGACGACATTGTTATTGTGTCCAATGATGACACTCTTCGTACTGAGTTACAGGATGCCCTCCACAAACGGTATGCTGTAGAGCAGTTTGAACCTGTCCATACCCTCCTAGGCATGCGTGTGTGTCGCACATCTGATGGATCCATTTCTCTGGATGTGCAAGCCAAGCTTGATGAACTCTTCGCTGATCATCCTGTCTTGCAGCAACTAACTCCGCTTAAATATCCTATGTCGTCGTCCTTCAAGTATAAAGATGGCACTCCCAGCTCTGAAACAGAGTTGTACATCAACTCGCGCTTTGCCACCCTCCTTGGCAAGCTGGTGTTCATGCAAGTGGCCTGCAGACCTGACTTCTCGCAAGCCTTGGGCAGATTTTCGCGTGGTATGCATGCACCCACGTACGTTCATGTCCAGATGCTAGAACACCTGCTCCGCTACCTGAGGAAGCCGGAAAACCGCTCACTTCGCCTCTGGGTTCATCCTAAAGGTAATGCTATTGAAGCTCACCTTCGCACTGTCTCCGCTAATCGAATTGATCTCTCTACTGTGGTCGACTACCAACCGCAGGATGTATCCACAGGACAGTTTGATCCCTTAGTAGCCATGGTCGACGCTGACAATGCCCCTTCCCTAGCACAGGAAGATAGGAAAACTACCACCGGGTTTGTCTTCTATCTTTTCAAGTGCCTTATTTGTTGGAAAAGCAAGCTTCAACCGATTGTCTCCTGCTCAACTCACGAAGCTGAGTTGATTGCCCTCAGTATTTGTGCTGATGAAGCTGTTTGGCTACGCAAGCTGCTGTTGGAACTCTCCTTTGTCGTCAACCCCACCTTCTACGTCAACAATGTTAATGGTGAGAACACCGCTGATCCTGTTGATTTCGATGACAATGGCAACCCAATTGCTGAAGATATGCGCTTCATCAGAAGCCTACCTCTCTTATCTGACAATGCCGCCGCTGTTCACACCTCTAATAACCCAGATGGATCTTCTCGATCCAAGGCACTGTCGACCAGGTGGTTTAAGATCCGTGAGTACATCTCGCTACAGAAACTCGAGTCCATCATGTTCCCGGCAAGGTAAACGTGGCTGATGGTTTTACAAAGCCACATGCTGCTGAGTTCTCCACTTTTCGTTCTCTACTCGTGATGCATCATGCCTCTGATGACAAGTCTCTACAGGATTGAAGATGCCTAACCCCAGTGACCGCAACGTCGTTAAACTAGCCGCCCTACCTTCTTTTGCCACAAATTCTTGTGTGCGTGTGTGAGCTTCGCCTATGCCCTTTTCTTGGCACTCCCGTGGCCGCGGCTTCTCCCCAGTCGTTCGAAGGACAGTCCCACGCTCGCTCTCCACGGCCGAACGTTCCCCCAGGTTGTCGCAAAAGCGACAAACCATGACTGCTGCTACTGCTACCACACAGGCTGCTGCGGTTGCACCGACACCAGCCGGGCATATCTCACCTCAGTCGCTGACGTTCCAGGACGGCCTCAGCATGGACTGTGTTGTGTATGAGCGAGGACAACCTACCGTATATGCTCGCAATGATACTTCTTTCCAACTCCCTTGTGATGCGCGCTCAGCTGGTCATATACGCGCTACCCTCATACGCATCTATCATTTGCCAAGGGAGTTATATACTCTTTTGACAAGTATGCTAGCTCAACACCCGCCATTTGTTAACTTGGTCTTATCCGTATCCGCTCTAGCCACAACAGATCCCACCACACAATTGCCATTCGCACTGGATCTTCGGCTTATAACACACATGCACCTTGAGCATCTTATTTTCCTTATGACTCTTGTTCGAACACAGAGTCGCAAAGCTCAGGCTATGTTCAAGCCATCCAAATTCCAGCATGTGGTTACTACTGTTGCTCAATCGTGGGTACAACATCTTGACGACTACGTATCATCTTCAGATGATACAAAACCGCCGTCACTCCTGGATGTAATGTTCGGCCCCACTTATACTCAGGCAGAACATCAAGACTTTCTGCGCTTTTTAAACGCGAAATCCCTTCACTTACACAGCATGTGTTGACCGAAACGTCGTTAAACTACTTACACTCCACGCCAGACCCTACTCTGGAGATATCTTCGCCATCGTCACATCCTACGTCTTCTGCTTCGCTTGCTGATTTCGACGCCTTGCGTCAACAAGTCGAACTGCTCCAGGAAACTCTTCTATCTTCACGGATCCGTTCGCCAAGTCCAACTTCTTGGAAAACCAACTGGACACCTTACAACTAGATTCTCTTTTGCCATCCATACTGAATGCTCTACTTGCACTCACATTTCACTTGGCACCACATCATTCAGCTATTGGTGTTCACCACCTTACAGCAGAAGCTGACGATGATTCCAACACTCTCGAACCGGTAACGACATCTACCACCTCACCTCAGATAATCCTAACACACTGTCTGTTGTACCTGTGTTTCGTAATGTTCTGTTCAAAAGCGTCAAATCGACTCTCAGCCCCACCAAACCTAAGTCTTAAAGACACTCCTTCTATACTCTTGATGCTTCGTATGTGACCTCTGCGACCATCAAGACTGTATACTCCTTTTTTTTCCCTTTATCATCATCTTTCTCAAGAGGTGTTCTATAGTCGCACCTTGCGCTTAAGACATCTCGAGGGGGTGCAGAGAAATCTGATGCCTCTTACCCTTATCCGTCCGTTGAGAACGTGATCTCTTCCTTACCCTTCTTCTTCCTTTCTACACAGTCAATTAGTCCTCTGATTTGTGCTCAAGCTCATCATCATGGTCTAGCGCGCCCCGAGGTATGTAGCACTATACACATAACCTTTCTCGTGTAGTTCTAGATGCCGCATGTCGTGTTCTGAGGATACAGGGAACATACCTTTCATTCCCCGAATTAAAAACTTCCAGACGCTCATGATGAGACGGGATGGTTTCCCAGGTGACTTACCACTGCATGCTAAATGCTCGGCAAACCCTCGACGAGATAACCTCGAGATCACGCTCTCGCTGCCACGCATGTGCAAGCGCGCCGACGCTCCACTCAAAGAAGTTCCTCAATCACCCCTTTTTATGATGATGCACGAAACATACGTGTCCACGAAGCACAGTATGAGGGCACGTCGTGGGGAGGGAGACTAGGATATGGCATGAGTTCTTTACTGCAACGTCCCTTGAGCAAGCGGGAAAGGCTCGAGCGGCGTCTCGACAACGAGTGTGCGTTCGTAGAGCTGGACGGGCTGGCGATGGCGAAAGCAGTATTCATAAGCGTTGAAGTGTCTGTAGAACGTGGTGGAAACGAAGTTGGCGACCAGCTCGACTTCGGACACGGAAAAGAGGCCGACGCAGCCCTCGTCGTTCGCCTCGACACTGTGTTCTATCATCTGTTGAACGACTTGGTGATTGATTTGTGCCGTGTGTCAATAATACGCACCACTTGTTTGAAAAACTCAAAGCTTTCTCGAACGGCGACGGGCGTTTCCGCCGCCCGAAAGGTAAAATCGAAGACCGCCTTCATAATCGAGAAGAAGGCTGACGTCTTTTCAGGCTGAAAATCCTGCTCCTCGCAAAAGATAAGGTTGTAGTAGAGGAAATCCACGACGATCGCCTTCCACGAGTCATCGCGGTATTGTTGTTTGACTCCCAGTGCATTGCATAGCAACCTGTGCCAGGTCGCGTGATTGAACGCGAACTCCCCAGCAAACAATTACGTGAGCTTTTCGGCAGGATCGTGCGTCGAATTAATCACCGCAAGTTTCTCTTTCTGGAGGTCTCTCCACGCCATGCCTCGCTGCACCATACTGCCGGTTACTGACGTGGACATAGGAAAACGTATATCTGTGTGACGTCAAATTGAGTAGCGACATGGGAGATCGACGGCCGGAGTGGGACGGCAGGACGGGCAAGCGAGAGGAGTACAATGCGCTTCGCGACCCGAACATGCGGCACTACTTTCAGAATCACGCGGTCCAAAGCCATTTGTACAAAACAGGTGCGCCCCTGACAATGGACCACACGACGGACGACGTAGGCCAAATCGATCGTTCTGGACGAGTGATCGACCTCGAGCGCAACAAGAGCAAGCTGCACATTATCGAGCAGGAGTTCAAGGCGGCCGAGAAACTCGAGTACTGGAGAAAGAAAGAAGAAGACGAAATGCGGGTGCGTGTATTTCTTGCCGTCGCTTGCTTTTGTAGTGAGGCGTCTCGCAGCACCGTGTCCAACGAAAACGGCACGAGGCTCTCGAGCGAAGCCGACGACAAGAAAAGCTGTTAAAAATGAAGGAAGACAGGAAAATACGTCAGGAAATTGTCCGTGCGGCGCGAGGGATCCCACTCCAGTCGAGTAGCCAACACCACAACAGCCAAGCGAGCTTCCTGACCGAAGTGCCGTCCGAGACCTGAAGGGAGTTCGGCATCCTATCCTCCTTCTCTGTCTTAAGAAGAGGTAAGAGATAGGGGTATGCTACGTCATCATGAGAGGGGCTTGATGCACGCACGGCAGATCACACAAAGGTTAAAGGAGAGAGGCGGAACTTGCAAGCGAAGGGGGTTTGTTTGTTTGTTTGTTTGTTTGTTTGTTTGTTTGTTTCGGAGTAAACTAACTCAAGGAGGTTAAGGGGTGAAGTAGGAGTAGGTCTGATGATGAGTCGCGTATGAGTTGTCGTGGTTTCTGTTCTCGACGAGTAGTGGTGCGAAGGAAACGGGATATGAAGGTTGCGTTTGGAGGTTGAGCATGAAGAACAAGGTTCCGGCGTTCGGGCTGTGCACGCTCGTGATCGTGGGGCTCGTGTCCCTCTTCCAGCGCGTGGGCGTGTTGTTCGGTTCTGCATGTCTCCTCGCGCTCGTCCTGGTCGTTGTGTTCGTGAGCAGCGACGGGAGCCCTCTGCTGCATGCGCAAGAGGCCGAAAACCGGTTCTGGACCGTCGTGGCGATGCTGCTCTCGACCGCCGTCTTTTTCTCGGAAGATTCGCCGTAAGAACATAAAAAGAAGACGTCGCCGTCTGCCCGTCTGTCTGTGTGTCTGTCTCTTCGTGGTGCTCGTATAGTTTTCGCCGTCGTCGCCGCAGGCTACGGATCGGGGCGTGGTCGCCGTTGCTGGGGATCGGGTTCGTGCTCGCGTGCACGCTGTGGATCAGCTGGTACGACCGGTGGCTGAGGCGTCGGCGACTTTCGCGGTCGTTGCACTTCAGCAAGGCGACGAGTCTGTTCGGAAGGATCGACGAGTCGATCGACGCTCTGGCGCGCGTCGACGAGGCCCTCCGGCAGCTGGACCACTACTACATTCCGTCGACGATCACGCGCGTCTGGCGGCGGCGCGAAGTGGTGCGTCTGGAGCGCGTCGTAATAGAGACGCTGCAAGACGCGACGGCCGACGAGCTCAACGCGCTCCTGTGCAAGGTCAAGCTGGGTTTGCTGGTCTACAAGCTGAAGGACGAAGCGAAAATTGAGGGCGCGAGGACGGATCTCGTGGAACTCCTCGCCGTCCAGCGCGTGGCCGACCTGAACGTGTACGCGCGCGTCGCGCTCCTCGACGCGCTCCAGCAGATGCCTCTGGCTGCTCATCCGCGCGCCGAGCGGTGGGTCCGCAACGTGATCGTGTGGACCAAGGCCGACGACCTGACGGACCTGAAGACGTTGACGGACGCCAAGGGGGACATCCACTCGTTCCACCGGCTCGTCTACGTAGACGTGACGGATCCGCAGATCCGCGAGGACATCTTGAACCACATCGCCCGCGAGGCGAAGATTCACGCGGCCCATCGGCTGCTGGCGACGCGCGTCGCGCGCGAACGGGCCCTCAAGGCGCCGCGCGGCGACCGCAAAGTCCTGAGCGACATCGACGACACGCTTTTGTGCTCGGGGGGCCACTATCCGGCGGGCGTCGACGCGCGATGGCCGCGGAAAACGGCGTATCCTGGCGTGCTCGCGTTGTATCGCGAGCTCGACCTCGGCGTCAAGGGGCTCAAGGACGACTGGGACGGCGATCGCCTCGGGAACCTCGTCTTTCTCTCGGCGCGGCCCCACGTCTACGCTGATCTGATGGAAAGGTCGAGCTACACGCGTTTCGCCGACCTCGTGAGCCAGAGACGGCTCCACGCGATGCCGACGATGCTGGTTGGCGACCTCAAGTCTGGGGGCGAGATGATGATGCTCGGCGACATGGAGCCGCTCGCGCAGAAAAAGGCAAAAAACTTCACCGAGTTTGCGTCGTTGTACCCCGAGTTCACGTTCGTGTTCCTCGGCGACAACGGCCAGGGTGACGTGCGCGCGGCCGAGCTCATGTACGAGCACTCGCGATCCCAGTTCGAGCGCGCGTACATCCACGTTGTCCAGCCCATCGAAAAGACGCACCATCGCCACGCCTCTTTCGAAGATGCGAAGAACGCCTGGGATGCCTCGAACGTCGTCTTCGTCGACACGTTTCTCGACGCCGCGATCGACGCCGCGACCAACCAGCTCATCCGCCCCCAAGGCCTGCGCCGCGTCGCGATCGCCGCGCTTTCCGACCTCGACCTCGTCAAGTGGCCTCCGGAAACGAGCGACTCGAAAAAAAAAGAAAGACGCGAGGAGCTCGACGCCGCGCTCGAGAGGACTAATCGCGTCCTTCAGACTTCGTTTGGCCTCGACCCGGTCGTTCCCCTTAAAGAGGGAGCAGAGGAAAAGCCCCCCAAGCCACCCCGGATTCGATTTTCGCTCCCCGCGCCGGGATCGGCCGTCAAGACTCCCATGGGCGGCGGCATTCTCCTCCGGGCCAGACGCGACGGCATCGCCGAAGTCGCCCTCGACTGGCGCCTCGCTTCGCGGCAACCGGCCATCGGCTTCTTCGACGTATCCACCATCGCCTGAGAAGACCAGACCTTGCTCCTCCTTCACATTACACCAAAACACAATCCCCTCAGACATAGTCTCTACCTACCTACCTACATCATCTGTGAGAACTGAAATGGAGATGTGAGAACTATAATGGGGACGTGGTGCAGGGGTAAGTGTCATAGCTTCCTCACACAGGTGCTGGAAAAGAAAGAAAAGGTAAAAGGGGTAAGTGAGGTCCTCACACAGGTGCTGGAAAAAGAAAGAAAAGGAAAAAAGGGTAAGTGAGATCCTCACAGAGGAGAAGCTTGAAGGAAGACGTCAGGAGAGGCAGTGTGGCAGAAAGAGACAGGAGATATCAGGGCGAAGTCGCGAGGTGAGGTAACGAGCACGAAGCCGGAGGAAGGAAGGAGCTTCCGTACTGCGGGTGAAAATGTCGCTAAGATTGTGAAGGCGGGGTATGTGTTTGAGATCAATGATGTGGTTGCGATGATATTCGGCGGTACTGTAAAAGCGAATGTCAATATGGCGGGTGCGCCGTGTGAGACATTGGAGACGGACTTGGGTGACGGTGGTGCTATTATCATCATACATTGGGACGGTGTGACGAGGGAGATCAAAGTCATCACAAAAGTTTGAGAAACCAAGAGAGCTCAGCAGTAGCGGCGTAAAGAGCGAGCAATTCAGCTTCAAAAGAAGAGCGAGCAAGTAAGTACTGCGAGCGGGAGCAGTAGGCGATCATAGAGCCAGCAGAGAAAACAAAGAAACAGCTGTGGAGTGGCGGTCATCAGGGTCGTCGGCCCAGCTGGAGTCGGAATAACCACAGAGACGAAGGGTAGAATCGCGACCAAGAACAAGGGCAAGATCGTGAGAGCCATTGAGACAACGTAGAGTGGGAGATAAAGCGTGCCAAGCGTGCCAGTGGGGTTTACCAGGATTGTGTGAAAAACGCGCACACTGATTGACGGACCGAGTGATATCAGGACGAGTCATGATGGAGATGAAGAGGACACAGCCAACAATACGGCGAAAAGGGATGCGTGCCATGAAGATGTGATCTGGAGAACCAGGAGCCGGACAATCAGCCGCAGAAAGATGAAGACCTTTGGGAGCGGGAGTGAGTTCGGGTTTACTGTTGATGAAGCGATGTTCGGTAAGGATTTCACGGATAGCATGGGATTGGTCAAGAGTGAGGGTTCTCCGAGGGCGAGCACGCGTGATGCAAAGACCAACGTAAGAGGTGAGATCAAGATCATTGACGTCAGTGAAAGCGCGGAAACGGAGGAAAAAGGCTTGGTAATGGCCAATGCAATGACGAGGGTGCGCCACAAGAAGATCATCAACGACCAGAACGAGACGTAGAAGGACGGTAGAATTGAGCACGAGCTTGTAATGGCAAGTGTCACCAGATCCGCGGACGAAGCCACAGTCATTGACGAGAAAGCGTTCCAAATAAAGCCACCAATTACGACAAGCTTGTTTGCAACCATACCAAGAGCGACGGAGCTTGTAAACGATTTTGGAACCATCGGTGGGTTGTGGGAGCTTGAATAAAGGCGGAGCTGACATCCAACTTGTGCAAATCCCAGTCATGAACAGCGACAAAGGTTAGAAAGAAACGGATCGTGACGATGTTGGCAACCGGTGACGATGTTGGCAACCGGTGAGTAGGTGTCATGATAATCAATGCCGTGAACCTGCGTGTAACCGCGGACAACGAGGCGAGCCTTGTACGATTTGAAGCGGCCAGAGTCATACTTCTTGCGGAGGATCCACTTGAGAGTACAAATGTTGCCAGAAAACGTCGAAGGAAGGCGCACAACATCCCAGCAACCAAGCTGACCAAGAGAGCTGTATTCGTTAGCGATGGCTTGCAACCAGCCAGGACGCTCAGGATTGGTCGGAGCTAAAGCTTCACGTAAATGGAAGTAATAGTAGTTTCGTCAAGGTAATACTGAGAGATTTCTTCAGAAGCAGAGTAATAAACGTGTGCATGGGGATCAACAAGGGTGTTAGCTAAACAAAGGGGAAGGAAGACACAATGAACTAACAAACGAAAGCTAACAGAAGAGACATACAAAGAGTTACAGGGGGAAACAGAATGGCCCGTATCGACATCAGAATGGCCCGTATCAACATCAGAATGGCCCGTATCAACATCAGAATGGCCCCGTATCAACATCAGAATGGCCCGTATCAACATCAGAATGGCCCCGTATCAACATCAGAATGGCCCGTATCAACATCAGAATGGCCCGTATCAACATTGTGACAGGATGAAACAGAATGGCCCGTAAAAAAAGTTGGTTGTTGCAACGCGCGTTGGTCGACTTTGCGCGGTCGGCCCCGTTTGGCACGACTTTGTTTTGCACTTTCTGTTGTTTTCTCTCTTTGCACTTTCAGTTGTTTTCTCTCGAGCTCGTAGAATGGTCGGTTCACGTGATGGGGTGATCAGTCCCAGTGAAACCGGCGCATTCTCATCAAACAAGGGGCAAGGGGCAACAGCGAACAAGGGGGCAACAGCGGAAGAACAGGTGACAATGGGGCAACAGTAGACGAGAGCTTGGAAGCGTGATTCGAGAAAGTCAGAACAACGTTGAAGTTCCTTCGGTGGTTGACATTGCAGGAAATCGGGTAAGTGAAACTGTCAGCAAAATCGAGGTCTGAAGAACGATAGCGACAAAAGTGCCTGGGATGACGTGCGTTAGACGATTGTTGCCACTGAGGATCGCAGCGGGGCAAAGATAGCGGAAACACAAGCTGGTACATATGATGGCGGTGTACCAGACGTCTGATGAGAACATGGCCTTTGGGCAGATATGTTGCATGGTGACCAGGGTATGACGATGGTCGGAGTCGACAGAATCCAAAACAGGCGTAAACAGGTTTGATGCGAACGTGGGTGTTTGGTTTTGTGGCGCGAGCAAGTTGCCATGGGCACGACCGCGTCCTGTACGCGAAGATGGAAGACTTCGGACGCGCCAGCGGTGTAAGGAACGAACACAGGTAGACCAGGCTGCTGTATGCCAGCCTGCTGTGACAGATAAGAAAGTGGCCCGTTTTCGCAGTCGCAAGAACGAAATTGCCATATGGGCCAACGTTGGAGGAGCAAGCGGCGAGCTTCGCTTGTCATACTCGAATAGGCTGCGGTAGAAGTTGGCGACAGTGGCAAAACAGTTGTGGCACGTAAGAACGTTGCAGATAGCTTGCAGATAGCGTCGCGGGTGCTGAACACGGAACTCACGTCGATAGCAAAACCGAATTTTAAAGGTCAGAAAACGGCGAAAAAGTGCGTGAAGGAGAACCACAAATCACACAGCAAAGAAGCGTCTGTCCAGGATCCCGAAGATGAGCGATCCAACCACATAGGAAGCACGAAAACTGCGCACGCGAAAAATTGAGAGGCACAGCTTAGTTGTGGCAGGTGAAATGCGCGATGGAACGTGATTCGCTGGTTTTACCAAAACCGACAAGCACAACGAGGAGTGGATCAACGAATAGCTGAAAATGCACAACGGGGAGTGGAGCAACGAATAGGCGAAATACAGAACGAGGAGGGGAGCAACGACGAGGTGAAAAGACAGAACGAGGAGAGGAGCAACGACGAGGGGAAAATACAGAACGAGGGGCTGAGCAACGAATAGCGGAAAATACAGAACGAGGCGCCTGTGCAATGGGAGCTAAAAACAAAAACGAGGGGCTTCCGTGGGATGGAGTTGTTGATGTGCTTGCATCAGACATTCGGCGGTACACACGCCGACTTGGAATTAACTTGATTGGCATGAGGCAGAGTATCGGGAGGGGTATGTGAGACGGTGGGTGTGGCCGTTTAAGGCGGTGAAGGGGTGGAATAGATGGTGGTATTAAGAAAAGCGGCGGAGTGGAACTAGAATCAGTCAAGGTGGGAGTAGGCATAGGAGCAGAAAAGGCAGTGTTAGTGGTGGTGGGTTTGGGTTGGTGTTGTTGGGTGTTTTTGGAGTCATTGGAAGTGTTGCGCTGTTGAGAAGAACGGCGATGGTGGGTAGGGCGTTGTCGTGGAATAGCTAGGAACTTTGAAACTTGCGGCAGTCCCCCTTAAAGTGATCCTTGCAGCCGCCAAAAGGACATCGGGTAGTGCGTCGGAATCGAGTAGAGCCAGGTTGTTGGGAAAGGGGAGCGTCTAGGGTAGGTCAGTTGGGAGAGTCTGAAGTCGTGGTTGACGACGCGGCGGATAGCGCGGCGGCGGAAGTGGTTGTGCATGCCATCGAAATTGATTGTTGTTGAACTACTCAAGGGTAGAACCACATTCATCGTTGTTGTTGAACTTCTCAAGGGTAGAACCACATTCATCGGTACGAAACGCGAGACGATAAAACAAAGCCAGTAAGGCTTGAAGCACGATGCACGTAGTCAAATGCGAGGACACACTCGAGGGTACGTCGGATCAGGTACAATGCCGAGCAACTTGAACTCCGGTGATTGGTACAATGCCGAGCAACTCGTATACTCCGATGATGAACTTGTTGAGGAAGTTCGCTACGCGATCCCCACGGCCCATGTAGACATCGGTGATGCGCTTTGGAAAGTCGCGTGAAGTTCATGTCGCGGTTGTCATGTTGTTCGCGTGAAGGTCATGTCGCGGTTTTCATGGATATCAACGTTGTTGTTGCTTGACGCGAAAGTCTTCTTCAGAGCAGCGAGATGCTGAGATGCTAGTCCAAGGATCGTTGGTCGAGATAATGTGATCGCCGGTAGAGATGATCATGTTCGCGACGACGTGTCCATTGGTGGAAAAAAAAAAAATGTCGCTCACCGCTGAAGGCATCAAGGTTTTGCGAAAGCTTGCTATCTTTAATTTCGATCGAGGACATGGTAGACGAAACGAACCGAACACGTAGCAATGAACTGAAGCCGAGGAGGTGTCGCCACGAAGTCAAGCAGAGGCTCGATCGTGAACGAGCACCTGGTGCCACGTGAGAACTGAAATGGAGATGTGAGAACTATAATGGGGACGTGGTGCAGGGGTAAGTGTCATAGCTTCCTCACATCGTCATCATTACATGAAACCTCTTTTTTTCGACCCGCGGGAAGAAGGTTTCGTCGTCGTATCCCCGTTGGAAGTTATGGCCTCGGCTTTGAAGCGGCTCAAGTGGCAGGAAAGTGCGGCGGAAGGGCCGAAAAAGACGAAGAAGAAGAAAAGGGCGACGGAGGCGCCCCCGGACGAGGCCGAGGCGAGGCGGCGACGCGCGGCGTTTTTCGTGCCACGAGCAAAGAAGCGCCCCTCCCCGAAGAAGCTGGCGGTCGACGACCGGCTCCGCGCGGCGCCCGACGCGTCGACGGGGCGCGACCATAGCCGCACCCTCCGGTGCGAGTGGGAGATCGCCGAAGGGCCGATCGTCAAGGTTTTGGAGGAGTCCACCCACGAGCCGCCGCCGCCGCCGAACGAGGAGCAGCTGCGGATCGTGGAGGCGCGTCACGACTGCCCGGCGGTGGTGTTCGCGGGCGCGGGGACGGGGAAGACGCAGACGATCGTGACGCGCGTTTCGGCCCTCGTCGAGCGAGGCGTCGAGAGGCCGGAGCGGATTCTGCTGTTGACGTTCTCCGTCAAGGCGTCGCACGAGCTCCGGTGCCGCGTCGACGCCGCGTTGGGCCACCACGAAACGCGGCCCACCGTCAAAACGTTTCACGCGTTGGCGTTTGCGTGGCTGACCCAGTACCACCGAGCGCTGGGGTACGCGGCGCGTCCGACGCCGCTCACGACGGCGTCCGGCAAGCGTCGCCTCATGCTCCGCGTGCTTCGCGAGGTGATCGTCGAGCCCAAGCGCCTCGCGCGCTGCCGCGCTATCCTTGGATTGCGCCAGGACGCGACCTGGGACGACGTCATCGAGGCCGTGCGTTCGCGCGATCCATCGGGACTCGGCGAGACGAGGGGTGCAGCGGCGCCGGCGTCGCAGCGGACTCTCTGGGGAACCTCGCCGCCGCCGCCGCCGCCGCCGCCGCGTTGCGTCAAAAAAAAAAGCAACGAAGACGACGACCAAGGGGGGGCGAGATTTTCGGCGTACGCGAGCCTCCTCGCCGGGCACAAACCGTCGTTCCTCCTCCTCAAGGAAGATAAAGGCAGAAAGCCTACGGACGACCTGGCCAAGGCGTTCTTGACGTCGGCTACCGCGGCCGAATACGTAAAAATGATCGACGACGGCAAAAGACGCGGACACGGGCCCGAGGAGTACCTCCCCGAACAAGCGCGCGTCTGGATCGCGTTCGAGGCCGCGCTCAAGCGCGAGTGCCAGGTGACTTTCGACGTGATGCTCGAGGACTTTTTGGAATTACTGACGCGATGCGAGGCGGCCAGGCGGCGATTCGAGGCGCGCCACGGCACGATCATGGTCGACGAATATCAGGACAACAACGCGGCGCAGTCGTCTCTGTTGTTCGCGATGCTCGGGGTGACGAGCGCGGTCGCGGTCGTCGGCGACGACGACCAGTCGATCTACGGGTTTTCGGGGGCCGACGTGGGCAACTTCGAGCGGTTTTCGCGCCGTTGCCGCGACGCGGTCGGCACGGTTTCGCGGTTCGTGCTGACTCGAAACTACCGATGTTCGAGGCGGATCCTGGCGGTCGGGTGCGCCTTTTTGGCCGGGGTCTGCGAGCGCGAGCCGAAACGCCTCGAGGCGACGCGCGGCGACGGCGCCGTCGTGCGACGCGTCGCGTGCGGCGACCAGCGCGACCAATTCGACGCGATCGTCGCCGAGATCGAGCGACTCGTGAGCGACGAGGACTTCCGGTACGCGGACTGCGCCGTGTTGTTCCGGTGTTTCAAGGCGGGCCCGCGGGGCGCGCTCCATCGACCGCTCCAGCTCGCGTTCCAGCGCGCGAGAATGCCCTACGCCGTCGTCGGCTCGGCGAGCCTCTTCGAGCGGGCTACGGCCCAGGATCTCGCGGCGTACCTCCGTCTCGCGGTCCAGAAGGACCCGGTGGCCTTCGCGCGAGTCTTCAACACGCCGCCGCGCCGCCTCTCGCCCAAGGTCCTCGAGGCGATCGAGGCCGCGAGGCTCGACGACTCTTCTTCTTCTTCTTCTTCTTCTTTGGAGGACGCGGCCCGTCGCTTAGTCCGTTCCTCGTCGTCGTCGTTGACCAAGGCCCAACGGGCCAACCTCGATAAGTTCCTCGAGCTCATCGACGGACTCCGGCGCATAGTATTCGCCAAAACCTTGCCCGACCTCGTCGATCACATCTGGGAGTGCGCGGGCTTTGCCGCGCGCGCGGCCCGCGCCCGCGAAAGGAAGAAGGAGGACCTCGACACTACGGAATCGTCCGACGATCCTCGTTGCTCGGAGGAGGACCAAGACGACGATGGCTCCGCGGCGATGCCGGCGCCGGCGCGCGCGGTGCGGGACGCGGCAGAGAATTATGCGGCCTCGTGGAAGCGCGATCGCGCAGCGGCAGACGAGAAAGACGACTCGCTCTTCGCGCTCGCGGCCAAGAAAATCCGCGAAAACGTCGGCGACATCCCCGTGACCCTGTTGCCGCCGCATTTGTTGGACCTCCTCGAGACGCGCGACGGGAGGGGTCCAGGAATCATCGCGGCGTTTTTAGCGTCGCTCGCGCTCCAGACGAGCTCTGATCCGGACGACCCCGACGACTCGCCGGCCGCGCGCGCGGACAAAATAGTCATTTCCACGATCCACCGCGCCAAGGGACTCGAGTGGCGGGCGGTTTTTGTGCCCTACTTCAACGACGGCCTCTTCCCGTGCGAATACCGCACCACCGATCATAGCCGCGGGCACTTGGCCAGACACCTTCCCGACTGTCCCAAACGCGGGTCGACGACCGAGGCACCGTGCGCGTGCGCTGCCCAGCTGGCCGCGCAGCGCCGCGCCGAACAGCGCCACTACGACGAGGAGCGCCGCCTCGCGCACGTCGTCGCCACGCGGGCGAAAGACCATCTCACTTTCTACCAACCAAAACGCTTCGCGATGCCCGCCGCATCGTCAACCCGCCATAACAACAACAACAACAACAACAACAACCTCGTCGAGCCGCTCCGCCCCTCGCGCTTCGAGGCCGACCTCCGACGCGTCTCCGAGTCCCTCGGCATCGTGAGCTTCGTGGGGGACGACGACGACGACGACGACGACGACGAGATCCCTCGGCCTAGGTACGTTTGCTTAACCTAAAAAAAAGGGGGAGAGGTCGGGATTTTCCAACAACAACAACAATAACAACAACAACAACAACAACAACAAATCGGACCTCGTACATTTGAATAGGCGATTCTGTATGTAGGGTCAGTAACACAGTTTTATAGAGGCTTCGCTCGTGTGATGGCAAGCAGCAGGACGGCTGGAAGAGTGCGAGGGGCTAGGAGCAGGTGGGTTCCTCGGTGACCCCGAATGGAGAACAAACCCGCACACGTCCAGCGCGCGTTGAGCGGGCGACTGGAGTATTTCAACAACGACGACTACTACTACAACCGGGACGAACAGCAGCAGCAGCAACAGGCTGTACTCGGAGGAGTATCGAGGGAGCGGTCGTCGTTCGGAGGGATGAACGGGGGCTATTCGTTTCAACAACAGCAACAGCAACAGCAGCGGCCGCCGCCGCAGCTCGGCGGGAGCATGCAGCACGTGGGCTCGGCGGGGTATCAGGGAGGCGACCTGTTGTCGATGCTAAACAAGGGCCCGCACCCGCAGCAACAACATCATCACCCGCAGCAGTCCGACCCGAAAGAGCTGTTGGTGTCGGGAAGCTCCGGGTCGTCGCGGGGCGCGCCCTTCGACATGTCTGACTTTCCCGCGCTGGCGAGCGGGACTCTGAGCCGCGAGCCTCCGAGCTTCGCCCAGCACGCGTACGGGGGAAGTTCGCAACCCGGCGAGACGATCGCGCTGGGCGACCGAATGCAGCAGGCCTTGTCGCAGCAGCGGTACGACCGGCAGGAGAGGACGACGACGACGACGACGACGACGACGACGACGAGTCCGCGCGCTGGGGCTTTCGCGATCCAGTCGGTCGACTTTCCCGCGCTGCCGGGGTCGGCAATTCTCGCCGACGAGCCTCAACAGCAGATGAAAGGGATCGTAGACGACCTCCGTAGGCCCGCAACCGAGGGGGGCTCCGAGTCTTTGCTCGCGTCGCTCAACAGCTCGGCGACTACCCGAGGCACCAAGGCCCCGTCGCCCGCGGGCGGCGACCTCCGGAGTTTGCTGAGCGACCAATCGCCGCAGCATCAACAACAACAGCAGCAACAACAACCGGGCGGCGGCGGGTTCTCGCTCGACAACGCGTCGGCGCTCGCGCGCCAGCAGTTCGGGGCGTTGGGGACCTCGAGCGCGCCGGGGGGACGCCAACAGGTCGAGCAGCAGGCGGCGCCGGGCGCGCGTCGCGACATCCAGGCTCCGAGCGTCGGAGTCGCTTCGAACGGACCGCCGCCGCAGGTCGGCGGCGGCCCGCAGGCGTCGCAGCATAAGCCAGCGAGTCCGAGCGACGCGGAGAAGCAGACCAAGTACGGCCTGCTGGGGCTGCTGGACGTGATTAGGATGACGAACGCGGACCTCAACACGCTCGCGCTCGGGAGCGACCTCACGACGCTCGGGCTCAACCTCAACTCCTCGGAGTGCCTCTACTCGACCTTCGCGTCGCCGTGGGCCGAGGCCCCGACCTCGCGCGAGCCCCAGTTCTCGTTGCCGCTGTGCTACTACATGCAGCCGCCGCCCCTCAAGACCTCGCACCTGACCAAGTTCCAGCTCGAGACGCTCTTCTACGTCTTCTACGCGATGCCAAAGGACGTCCTCCAGGCCTATGCGGCGCAGGAGCTCTATAATCGCGAGTGGAGTTTTCACCAGGATCTCAAGCTCTGGTTCAAGCGCGGCACCGACGGCCAATTCGTTTACTTTGACATCAACTCTTGGGAGTGTCGCGTCTTTGGCGGCGCGGCCCCGCAGCAGCAGCACCAGCAGCAGCAGCAGCAGCAGCAGCCGAGCGCCGCCGCGGCTTCTTCGGGGGGTCAACCGCCGCAGCCGCCGCAGCCGCCCGCCGCGCAACAGCAACACCAGGGAGGAGGAGGAGGAGGAGGAGGAGGAGGAGGAGGAGGAGGAGGAGTCGGCGGCAATCCTCCTAACTTTGCCGCCGGCCTTCTCCCCGAGAACGACGTCCGCGTCAAGTTCAACGCGACCGGACCCGCCGCGTCCTCCTCTTGACGACGTCGACGGTGGTGCGGAGACGACGGGAGGGCGGTCGAAAATATAATTTCTTCCGACGACCGCGACGACTCACGCTCTCGTTGCTGCGAGTTGGGACGCTTAGAATCGAATCATTTGCCTCATCGCGAAGAAGACTGACTGACTGACTGACTGACTGACTGACGGACCCAAGCGCACCGACGGCCGACGGAGAGTAGTGTGAACGCTCTCTTTTCTCGCTTTTCCCGCGCCTTGGGGGAATTTGGCGCTGCACCTCCGCCGGCCGATGTGTGCTGGTGCTGGTGCTGGTGCTGGTGCTGTTTTCCCCCCTGGCACCGGCGCCCCTCCTAACTAGGTCTATTGATTGATATACACCGTAGTCCTGCCGAGAGTAGTGGCGAGGAAGCATGAAGTTGCTGTTGTTCGCATGCGCGAGCGGGCTCGTCGTGCACGTCGCGATCTTACGGGGGCCCCGACCTCTGCTTGCGAGTCCCCGGGACGACGAGGAAATGGGGAGCATCCGCGAGCGCGCGCGGCAGATTCTCCTCGCCGAGAGCGGGACATCCGAGACGGGGGCGGCCGCGGGGGCGTTGACGGGCGCGATGGTCGGGGGGCTCCTAGGGGGGCCGCTCGGGTTCGTGCTGGGGTGGACGGCAGGCTCGAACATAGGCTCTGGAAGCGGAAACGCGCGCGCCAAACTCAAGAAACTCGGGGTCGAGCCCGACTTGCTCCGCCAGGCCGAGGAGATCGCGACCGAGCTCGAGTCGGCCAAGGCGGGCGTCGAGGCGGCCGAGGCGGCGCGCGACTCGTCGCGCCGCTATACCGAGACCCTGCGCCGCGACCGCGACTCGGCGCAGAAAGCCGCCGAGGATGCCGTCCGCGCGGGCGACGACGACGCCGCGCGCCGCCACCTGCAGGGAAGGATCTCGATCGACGCCCGTGCGAAGACGGCCGACCTCCACGCCTCCGAGGCCGACCAGCGCCTCGATCGCGCGCGCTCCGACGTCGAATTTCTCCAGGGGCGCGCCCAGGAAATCGAGGACCTCATCGCGCGGATCATCGTCGGCACCGTGGATCCCTCCGTCCGCCAGAGACGAGCTGAGGTCGCCCCCCTCGAAGATCCCCTTCTCGACAAGTTCCGCGCCCTTGAGGCGAAGAAGGACCGCGCCGCCTAGATGTGGTTGTAGAAGTGTGGTGTGGTGTGGTGCCCCCCACTGCTCGTGTCCTAACTACTAATCGACAGATGTTTGTCTTCTTGTTTGTCTGTTTGTTCGTCTTTAAATGTCGACTGCGAAGAGGGGGGTGTGTGTGGGGAGCATGAAGGATGTGGGTGTGTTTGTGGGGTATGAGGGATGTGCCTGACGGGCGGAGATATGTACGCGGGACCTAGTCGGGCTCATCGCCGAGTCGTGGGGCAGGCGAAGGGAGGACGGGCCCCGCCCGTAGCCTAGCGGCGTAGGTCGTACGCATGCTGCCGCCGGACGTATGTGCGACGAAGGGTGACGTCCTGCTGGTATCGGGCGGCCTGGGTGGGGTTCCCCGAGGCGGCGACATGGGCGAGGGCGGTGAGGGCACAGCGAGCCCGGCCTAATGCGTTGGCGATCCCCCACTCGCAGTAGATGCGGCGAGTTTTTTTTGGGCCGCCTTTGCCTCTGTGAAGTTGGCGCAGCCGCTTGCCACCCAGGTTCGCGCAGCGATGCGCTCTGCGCATGTTTGGGCGAGAGCGTGGCACGCCGCGCTGGCCTCACCGAAGGCACCAAAGACGAGGCCGGCGACGGTGCCGTAGCTACGTAGCCGCTGTTCGACAGGGCCCAAGAAGCCAGGCGGTGGTGCTGTACCCGGCTGGGGGATGATGGCGTCGATGCCGCGGGCGTGAGCGAGGTATTCGGAGTGGACTTGCGCTGCGCGCCGATCGACAGGCGACGGGTGGGAGGGGTGGAGGGCGTGGGCGGTGTAGAACGAACCCCAAGCGAGGGTTTTGATGTCGTAGAGTTGCTCCTTGTTGTCGAGCGTGGTGAGGATGTCTGGGACGACGTGGCGACGGGCGAGATTGCCTCGGTACCGGCCGTAGAGGCGCGTGCGAATGGCAGGGGCGACGACGTCAGCAAAGATGCCGAAAACCTCGGACAGGGCTGGGATGCCGGCCTCTTTGACGCTGCTGTGGACGCACTCGAGCAAGCTGTCATGCCAGGTGGTCCGCGCTCCTCCGCGGTTGACAAGGTTGGCCTGCATGAGAAGCACCTTGCCGTGAGCGTCGAGAACGACGTCAGTGCCCAGAATGCGAGTGCCCACGAGGCCCGAACAAGCTGGAGAGGGGTAGCCAAAGTACTGGGCACACATCTCAGCCCAGCAGCGGTTGGGGATTTGAAGGGCAGAGCTGGGCCACGAGCTGATGAACGTGGTCGAGAAGCGATCCCATGAGGACGCCGCTACTCGAAGTGCATCGGTGATGGGAAGGGTGGCCGCAAGGCGCTGGAGTGCAGTGGCCCGAGCTGTCTCGCGCTGGGAGGTTAGAGCACGCTGGAGTTGGGGTATGAGCACGGGTGTCGAGATGGTGGGGTCGACGAGGACGCCCATGGAGACGAATTCGTGGGAGAGAGGACCGTCGACGAGATGAACGTTGGCGGGGTCGCCGGAACCAGCGCCGCCGTGGGAAGCCAGCGTGGTACGGAGATCAGCCCGAAGTCCGTCCCACGCAGTCTCGAGTGCTCGCCCCAGGTGGCAACCGGATGCGAGGAGGTGGTGCTAACGGTGCAACTCGTTACCTGTGCGAAAAGAAGTGGCACCCAGGACCGAGGCGAGGCGGGGGAGGTAGCCAGGGACCTCCACGGCACCCGTAGGATCGTGAAGGGCGACGAGGTGTGGGAGGGCCTGGGCCGCCGTGCCAACAAAGGCGGCGGGGCTGAGGTCGGCGCAGGAGCGAATGCCGCCACCCCCACTTCGAGCAGGAAGACGGAGGCGTTGGAGGACGATGCCGGTGGAGTCAAAAACCTGACGCGGATCTGCGCCAAGTGCTGTGGCGACGAAGCTGAGGACGGCAACGTCGAAGCGGCGGAGCGCGCTCAAGGCATTGGTGGGGTAGCAGTGTTGCGCAATGTAGTCCATGCGCGGGGCGATGCAGTAGCGGCCCAACGAGTACATGCAGTGGAGGGAGACGTTCTGGAGCTTGGTGCGCATACGGCTCATGTAGCTCACCTGAGCGTCAACCTCGCGTTGCAAGGTAGCTTCGACATAGGCATCTCCGGCGTGTCCGGGGGAGCCGATGGGCACACCGTAGATTACGAGGCCGTCGGCGACAACGGGGATACCAGCAAGAGTACGCGTGCCGTCAGGCGCAACTTGGACGTGGTCGTGAACATCGGGGTGATCAAGAAGACCCATGCCAAGTGCCGGACAGAACGCCAGGCACTTGTCGAGGCGGAGCTCCTCGCCGCTAGCTTGGATGTCGCGGGCGTACTCCAGGAGGGCATCGACAACCGCACGAGGGGAACCAGAGATGACGCCGTCGTCCATACCAAATCGGGCATAGCCGGCACATGAACGTAAGCGGGTGTCAAGGGCCTGTGCGGCGTCATGCGTTGCCAGACAGTACGCCGGTGGATAGGTGGGGTCGCCTTGCTGGCCGCCTTCTTGAGAGTCGAAGGGGGCGCGATCGAGGCCGGTGGGGCCGTGGAGGGCCACCCAGGATGCCGGCCGTAATTGCTTGAACATAAAGTGGCCAAAGGCACGCAGCTTAGCGTTGGCGTGGTTTGCCCCAGATTTAGGGTAAGGATCATGTAGGCGCGCGAGCCAGGCAGTGATCCTCCAAGCCGTCTACGGCGACCTTGCAGACTGTTTCCACGACCCGCGGCGGCTCTTTCAGCGCGCCATTCTCACGCCCCGTCGAAACGATGTTGTCTATGCTGACAACGCGCGCATGACCGCGGCCTTTTTTCCCGAAGACGATGCGTCGGAGTTCTTTTCGGCCGACTAGGTTGGGTCGGAAGCCGACGCCTCGCTCTTTACAGTCGAGTTTTCAACTCCCTGACAACCAACGGCATGCTGACTTTGATCGCGAGCTTAAAGTCTTCGCAACCTCGACCCGTCGCACGGCCACTGCAACGGTACCAGATACATGATCGATCGTGTCGTGTCACCGAGGCTCCTCCAACCTGTATCCCTTAAGGCCCGCCTACGCCAAACGATCAACAAGAGCCAGGGCCAGACGCCTCGCGAGGTCGGCGTCCTCTTGCCCAAGCCCGTCTTCTGTCACGTCCAGCTCTACGTGGCTCTCTGTCGATTGGAAACCCCGAGGATTTGCTCTTCTGGGTCGACGACTCCACCCTACTCCACACGTGCTGCGCAACACCGATAAGCCCCCTCCCGGCGTCTACACGCGCGCTGTAGGTGGGTGAACTTACTGGGACCAGGTGAACTTACTGGGGTTAGAGATTGGGACTAGGTGAGCTGAGTGACCAGGTGAACTCACTGGGACCAGGTGAACTTACTGGGGTTTTTAGAGTAAACTCAAGGGTTGGCGGCGCGTGCGGATCAAAGCAGCTTGGATTGGCGGGGGTGAGAGCGACGAGCTCAAAGGAGTGGGTGTGAGGTAGGTGAACTTACTGACCAGGTGAACTTATATGGCGAAACTTACTGGGGCAAGGTGAACTTACTGGGGTTAGAGATTGGGACTCAGGTGAACTTACTGGCCTGCACTTGTTGTAACCCAAAAGGAATGGCGGGTGTCGACGAGGTGAGCGGGCTTGCTGCGATGCGGCTCCTGCAGGCAGGCGTTGAGAAGACGCCCCCCCGAAACAAAAGCGAAAACGAGAACGAAAACGGGAACGGGGAGGCCCTCGTTCGCGAGTCGTTCGCGAATGTCGCCGCCACGCGGCAACTGTTCCTGGAGGACACGTACCTCTTCGAGTGCGAGGGGTCCGTGCTCGCGAGCTCGGAGACGGAAGTCGTGCTGTCGGCGACCGTGTTCCACCCGCAGGGCGGCGGCCAGCCGAGCGACAAGGGCACGATCACCGTCGGGGATTCGATATTCGAGGTGTCGGGCGTCCGGGCGACCGCGCGCCGAGACGCGAGAGTCGTCCACGCCGGCGCCTGGGTCCGTGGCAATCCCGCGGCGGCGGGCGTCGGCGCCAAGTGCCGCGTCGACGCCGGGTACCGTCGGCTGTGCGCGCGGTTCCATTCCGCCGGCCACGCGATCGACGTCGCGATGACGCGTTCCGGAACGAGACTGCCGCCCCTCAAAGGGTACCACTTTCCCGACGGCGGGGCCTACGTCGAGTACGAGGGTTCGGTGCCGGACGCGGCCGGCCTCGTCGCGTCGCTCAACGCGCACCTCGCCGCGATAGTCGACGAAAACGGCCCGACGCGACGCCTCGTCGATCCCAGAACTGGGGACCGCGTGGTCGAGATCGCGGGCGAGAGGTGCGCGTGCGGCGGAACCCACGTGCACGCCGCTGGCGAGCTCGGACAAGTCACCGTCACCAAGGTCAAGACAAAAGCCAAAAAGCTCCGCGTCTCCTATACGGTGTCGTCGCGATAGCTTTTTATATATAAGTCAAAGGCCGTCGGCGCGCGGCGGCGGCGGCGGCGGCGCTTCGACGACCTCGAAACGCGCGGCGGCGGCGGCGGCGGCGGCGCGGTCTCGGCGAGCGCCGTTGTCGTCGCGGCGCGGGAGTTCGTTGGGGACGACGACGAGCGAGGTGGTGTCGCGGTGGTTTTTGATCGTGTGGCGGAGGATGCCGTCGTCGTGGCGGCGCTTGAAGCGCCAGGCGAGGGGGAGGCAGAGGCGGGTAAAGATGAAGCGGCCGAGGAAGCGGGGCGGGGCCTTTCGTACCTTGTAGCGGCCGCCGTGGGTGGAGACGAGGCGGCGGTGGACGGTGAGGAGCGGCTTGGCGCCGTCGAGGACGGAGTAGTCCGGGTAGAGGTCGCGGGCCATGCCGTCGAGGCAGAGGGCGTTGATGATGAGCGTGGCGAAGTTGGCCTCGACGCGGACCTCGTGCTTGCGGACGAGGTCGAGGACGCCTCGGACGACGTCGCCAAAGTCGACCCCGGTCCCATAGCCGCCGCAGCGGTCCCGGAAGAGGCCGACGACGTCGGCCTCGAAGGCGCGGACTTGGACGGGGGTCATGCGGGCGTTGGATCGCGAGAAAAGACGGACGCACCTCGCGGCCGCGAGAGCGTCGGCGGCGCCGAGGGCTTCGATCAGGCCGACGAAAGCCTCGGTCTCGTCGCGGGTGAGGGTCGCCACCATCCCCGCGTCGACGAGGACGAGGCGCTTGTGGTCCCACAACAGATTTCCCGGGTGGAGGTCGGCGTGCATGACGCGGTCCTCGAGGAGCATCTTGAGGTAGACGTCTTCGCCGCGGTTGACGAGGTAAGCTCCGACCGCGGGGGAAACGGGTGTCTTGATCGAGTTGACGAGCTGGCCCTTTTCGAAGCTCTCGACGAGGAGGCTCGGGTGTGAAAATAAGGGTTCGGGAAAGCCGACGTCGCGCCAGCCGCGAAACCGCTTCCGGAACTTATCGAGCGCGACGGCTTCGGCGCCGAGGTCGGCCTGGCCCGCGAGCGTCGCCGAGAACTGGGCTACCGTCTCCGAGAGCCGGAGCCACGGGACAAATTTATCGACCAGACGCGAGGCAGCGATCATGAGTTCGGCGTCGAGGGCGAGCGCGAGAGCGACGCGAGGATGTCTGACCTTGACGGCCACGTCGCGCCCGCGGCGCCGCGCGCGGTGGACCTGGGCGATGCTGCCCGATGCCACGGGAACCGGGTCGAAGGCCTCGAAAAAGGCTTCGATCTGCTCGCCGGTCGCGCGCCGCACGACGCTCGCCGTGTGCGCGCGACCGTGCACCGGAGCCGACGCCTGAAGCCTCGAAAGCGACTTCCGGAGCGCCTCGGGAAACAGGTCGGCGCGCGTCGCGGACCACTGCGCCCACTTCACGAAAGCCGCTCCCGCGTGGCCGAGGCTGTGCCGCAGCCAGGCGTACCAACATCGCCGCCGGAAGATGGGAAGCACGATGGCGAGCCAAGCGCTCGATGTCACCGGCAGAAAAACCATCGTCAAAAACGCCGCGCGGATGCTCAACCGGAGCGCCGAGATCTCGATCTCCCGTCCCGCGTCGTCCTCGACCACCCGGACGACGAATCCATTATTATTATTCGGTATTGTTGTTGCCATCGCCACCATTTTCTTCTCGTCGTCTTTTGGGACTCACAAACTAATGCCACAACAACTATGGGGGGGCATCAGATGCTACTATTTCTTGATGATGATGATGATGATGATGATGAGAGGAGGCGCCAGGATCGAGTACTCGAGCAACAAGACCTTCGTCGCATCCAAGTACGAGGTCGGCATCTTGGGGGCGCGGCCAGCGACATTTGGGCGGGCGGATTGCTTCGACGCATCCTATGGCTTTAACCCCTCGATTGCTCTCCTCCCCGAGAATCTTCGAATCGATGGTGGCAAATACCTCGGCTCGTTCCGCCACACGCGGTCCATGTGCGGCTACATGTGCGTCCCGATCCCCGAACAGCAAGCCGAGGCAGTACACCGCGAGCGGCGGCGCGTTCCGAGGCGGGCGCACACGTCCCTCGCTCTCTTCGATGACAAAATGCGCTTTTTGACCGACGTCGTCAGGGATGACGGAGACACCTTCGACTTGTCTCCGTACGAGGACGTGCGCCTCGAGCAATTCCACGGCGACCGCGTCTTGGCCACGGCGATGAAGTACCCCCCAAAAATGCGTTCCGGCGCGTTCGAGATCTTTTGGCTCGTCCTCGACGCGCGCAAAGGCGGCGGCGTCGTCGCGGCGCGCGTCGAACCCCTCTATCACAAGGATGTCCACGAGGCGATCGTGGCGGGAGGTCGCAATCTCGGGGTCATCTGGGACGGACGCCCCGACCATCCCTTCAACCTCCTCCACTGGCTCGCGCCGGGCAACGTCGACGTCCGTCGCGGCATACCCGTGCCACCCCAGCCCTCTTTTTTAAGGAAAGAAGAAGAAGAAATGTCGCCCTTCGAGGCCTCACAGACCGACCGCCGAATCCGACGCGCCCTCCACAACTCCGGCAGCCCCGTGCCCGTCGACCGCTGCCCCGGCCTCCTCCTCGCGATCGGCCACTACCACCTCAACATGATGCCGCGCGGCACCACCCGCTGGGGCAACACCTACGTCCAGCACTTTGTCGTCTTCAACGCTACGGAGCCCTACCAGCGCGTCGCCTCAAGCCCGCCGTTTTGTCTCCCCTCCCTCGACCTGGCCCTCGAGGACCATGGCAGCTCCTCGCCGCCCCCAACAAAAACCACCTGCGAGATCATCCAATTCATCGTCAGCTTCCTCATCGACCAGGATGCGCTCCTCATGACCTACGGCGTCAACGACTGCGTCTCGGCCTACGCCTCTCTCCCCATCGCCGACGTTCTCGACTTCATCGACCCGCGCTTCGAGGCCGCCTTCTGCCGACCCCACCACTCAAGGAGGAGGGGGCGGCGTCGTCACAAAGACAAAATTACTACTACTACTGGCAAAATAATAAAATGAACGGCGGCTTGTTGTCTGTTCGTTTTCAATGTGGATAGTCAACAAAACACGTCAGGCACGCATGCCGTGGGTTTTGTGGGCACTCTGCTGCTGCTACTGCTGCTGGAGTTTGGGTGCTGGGGCGACGCCGATCCAGTACCGCAACGGGACAACGTTCCGGCCGGCACCGCTCAACGTCCGCGTGCTTCCCGGGCAGACGCCAAAGGGTTTCGGGGTCGGCGCTGACACCTCCTACGGCTTCAACCCGAGCCTGTCTGTGCTCCCCGCCGGCATAAAAAAGATCGTGCGGAAGGCCACGAAGAAAGCGCGGTCGAAGGGCGCCGCCTTTGGAAAGGCGTCGTTCGTGGCGTCGTTCCGGCACGTGAGACCCGTGTGCGGATACCTCGTCTCGATCGACAGGCGCGGCGATCGCGACGTCAAACCCAACCTCCACACGACCCTCGCCATCCTCGACGAGGACCTTCGCGTGGTTGTCGAGATCCGCGACGACCGCGGCGAGCTCTGGAACATGGAGCCGTTCCAGGACGTCAGGATCGTGCACGAGACCGCGTTTGGCGGCGACCGCCTCCTCGCGACGGGAATGCACTACCGACCGACCACCTTCGAGGTCCTGTGGATCGAACTCGCCGCGAGCCAAAGTGGTGGTGTCACCGCCACGCTCAAGCGCGTAGAGCACCCCGACATCAAGTCGTCTTCCATGACGGGGGGTCGCAACTTTGGGATCATGTGGGACGGCAGGCCCAACTCCCCGTTCCGCGTGCTTCACTGGCTCAAGGGCGCGGGACAGATGGACGTCCGCCGCGGCATGCCGCCCCTCGAGTTGTTGGACCCCGCCGCCGTTTCCGACCGAATCCGCGACATCGACGACAACGATCCCGAATACCGCGGCCTCAAGCAGAACGTCTCGTCCCACAGGGTCCTCAAGCGCCTCCACAACAGCGGCAACCCCATCAGCCTCGACTTTTTCTGCCCGAACTTGGCCCTCGCCTTTGGCCACTACCACCTCGACACCCTAAAAACCAAGACCCACAACACCTACGTTCAGCAGTTTGTCATTTTCGAAAACAAACCCCCCTTCCGACACATCGCCACCTCGCCCCCCTTCTGCTTCGCCTCCCTCGACGGCCGCCCCCAACACTGCGAGATCGTCCAGTTTGTCGCGGGCTTCATCCTCCACAAAGACCGCCTCCTCATTACCTACGGCGTCAACGACTGCCTCTCCGCCTTCACCTCCATCCGCGTCGACACCCTCCTCCGCTTCATCGACCCAAACCTTCTTTCTGGCGGCAAACACCCCTTCTGCCGCCGCAAACGACGACGACGACGACGACGAGGGTTAGGGGAGTCGTAATGACGATCACGACAGCGATCGAGAAATGGCACGGCGAACGGGTGCGTGGTCCCCGGGCAAATTACGGCCGCTGTTTTTTCGAAACAGCAGCCGCCCAGACACTCGGGGCAGAGTACGGGCCCTGGCGAGTCCTTCGTCGCCCGCCTTCGCCCTTAAGGCCGCCCTAGAACTCCCGTCTAGCTCGCGATTGAGTCATAGCGTCGGCACAGGTCGAGATCGTCTCAACGCCAAAGTTCGCGAGCCTGAGCGTGCCGCGAGTGAAAGTCCTCGCATCGAGCGGCGACGAGGCGCTTGTCGAGGACCGGGACGGCCGCCGGTGGTGGGCGCCTTCGTCCCACGTCGTCGGCTCGCGCGTCGTCGTCGCGAGAAGAAGCGTCGCGACGCTACGCGACCCCCTAGCCGTTGCGAGGCGAGCGCTTCGGGAGGCGCCAACCCCGAGGATCCGCGGGACCGAGCGCGTGGGCTCGACGACCTGGGTGTTTCGCGGGGCGCTCGGTCTCCCGGAGTTGAAGGAAGTTCACGCGCTCGCCGCCTCTTGTCTCGAGGAGCGCTGGGGGACCGTGCGCCGGCGCACCGTCGGCGAGCCGGTGCGAAACAAGAGCCCGACGATGACGCACGCGAGACTCACCTCTCGATTTGCCGACCGCGCCCCCAGAGCGCTCGCCACCCTCACAAATCTCGTCTCTCCCGGCCTCTCGGTGAAGCAGTGCGATTACCTCGTCTACGGACCTGGCGACGCCGCCGGCTGGCACGACCACGCGGGCGAGTCGGTATTTTTCCTCGTCGCGCTTCTATGGGCCGACTGCGAGGGCGGGGACTTCGCCGTGCGCGAGACAACTATTCCCCTCGATCCGGGCGACGTCGTCCTCTGCGACAGCCGCGCCGACCACAGAGTCAACCCCGTTCGCGTCGGCTCCCGCATCTCGCTCAACCTCGACTTCTGGGACCTCAAGGGCGCCCCCGACCGCCGATCCCCCCATGATCTCGTTTGAGTTTTGTCTAGACGACGTCCTAGTTCCTCCGGTTGTTGATCAAAGTCGGCGCGGAAAGTGGGTTGCGATTGTCTCTCTCTCTCGAGACCGCGGATCTCATACAGTCGGTGTCGTTCATCATGGCGCCGACTTCCGCCCTTGTAAAATAACGACCACAGTGCTAGTAGTGGGGGACGTCGTGGTTTCTTCTTCTTCATCCTCCTCTTCCGCAAAGACGGGTTGTCGCTGGCCTGCCTAGACCTGCAAGACGGTGGTGGTGGATACATAATGTCGGTGATTGATTTTGGGGCGAAGACGGAAGGTTATCGACGAGTTGGTTGTCAGTCACATCGCGGTCTCCTCATCGCATGGCGACAAGCTTGATGGTCACTCTCCGCCGACCGACCTTTCGGCGCTCCTCGTCTACAGGCCCGTGATTCCGGACTGGCACCTGTCGGTCCGGCCTGGCTCCCATGCTCGGGAGAGGTCTGAAGTTAGTTAGTTAGTTAGTTAGTTATTGATTTTGGGCTTCGCCTCGAGGAAGCCAGTGGTCACTCCCTGTTCTCCTCATGTGTGCAAGCGTCGGCGACCATTTATTTATTATTGCCACGCACGCCGAAGTGTGGCGGACCTCTGCGCGGTGCTTTCACCATTATTATTATGCTTTCATACTTACCCTATATATGGTCACCAGCAGGGTAAGAAGATAGATAGATGATGATGCGTCGCGCCATCAGCAGCTTGGTGCGGCGGCGTCCGAGTGAGGTCGGCGAGGCCCTCGCCGAAATACCGCAGTCGCGGATGGTAAGCTTTAGTATCATTGCTCACGTCGATCACGGGAAATCGTCGCTGAGCCAGCGGCTCCTGGAGCTTCAGGGAAACGTGGCGACGGGCGAGGAGTCCGCGCTAGACACGCTCGAGGTAGAAAAGTCGAGGGGCATTACGGTCAAGGCGGTGACGGCGAGCATGATGTACGGGGAGTGGCTCGTGAACTTGGTGGACACCCCCGGGCACGTGGATTTCGCTCACGAGGTGCGGCGATCGCTCGCGGCGTGCGACGGCGCGCTTCTGTTGGTCGACGCCGCCCAGGGCATCGAGGCCCAAACGTTGTCGGTGGCAGCCGCAGCCCGATCGGCGGGCGTGCCTTTGATCGCCGCGTGCTCCAAGTGCGACCTCGTCACGGCCGATCCCGACGCCGTCGCGCTCGCGTTGTGCGCGTCTGGGCTGGTCGAAGACGACGACCCAGACCGCGTGCTGCGGCTCAGCGCCAAGACTGGGCTCGGCGTGCCGGAGGTGCTCCCCGCCGTGCTCGGGTTTGCGAAGCAAGAGGCCTCGTCGCGGTCCCTGCCGCTGCGCGCGCGAGTCGTAGATTCGAGGTACGACGCCAAGAGAGGCGCCGTGTGCGTCGTCCGCGTCGTCGACGGAGTCCTCCGCGAAAATCAGAAAATCATATTCTTGAGCCGTCCCGAGGAGGCGTTGAGCGTGCAAGAGGTCGGCCTCCTGACGCCGGCCCCGCTCCGGTCGTCGAGTCTTCCCGCGGGATGCGTGGGCTACGCGATTTGCGGACTCCGCGACGTCCGCCGGGCTCTCGTGGGAGACACCGTCGCGGAGAGCGCGGTCGAGCCGCTCGAGGCGGGGTTTCAACCCGCGATCCCCGCGCTCTACGCCTCGGTCTTTCCGCCGGACGGGGCGTTGTTCGACGACATGGCGCGCGCGGTGGACCGGCTCGCGCTCAACGACGCTGCCGTGACCGTCGAGCGCGAGCCTCCCCGCCCTAGTCTCGGCTCGGGGCTTCGCGTCGGTTTTCTGGGGGTCCTTCACATGGACGTCTTCCGACAGCGTCTCCGGGACGAGTTCGACGCGGACGTCCTTTTTTGCGCACCCCTGGTTCCCTACCGCCTGGTGAAAAATGATGCCACGGTAGTGGACGTAAAGTCCCTCGACGATTGGCCGGCGGTCGACGACGACGAGGTCGAGATCCTCGAACCCGTCGTCGACGTCGACGTCCTGGTCCCGACCTCCTTCTTGGGCGCCGCCGTCCAGACCCTCGAGCCCCGCGCCAAGCGCCAGCTCGCGCTCGAGACGACGGGCGAGACCACCGTTTTGAAGTACGTCCTTCCGTGGGCGAGGGTCGTCGACGGCCTCTCCGAAGAGCTCGCGAACGCGACCCGCGGCTACGCGAGCCTCGCCGTCGACCACGCACCCCGCTTCGAGACTGCTCGAGGCCTCGTCAAGGTCGACATCGCCCTCAACGGTACGACCGTCGACGCGTGAGTCCCTTGTCTCCGCCACCGCGTGACTGACTACTGGTCGTCGCCGTCGTCGCAGCCTTTCTTTCGTGGCCGCTCGCGACGACGCCGTCAAAAAGGGCCGCGACGCCGCAGCCAGTCTCAAAACTCATGTCCCACGACACCAGTTCGAAGTCGTAGTGCAGGCCAAGATCGGGGGAAAGGTGCTCGCGAGAGACCGCATCCCGCCATTCCGCAAAGACGTCCTCACCAAAGGGGGAAAAACCGTCGGAGGCGGCGACGTCACGCGCAAAAAAAAACTCCTCGAAAAACAAAAGCAGGGCAAGAAGCGTCAAAAGACCATTGGGAACGTCGCCCTCAGCCAAGACGCTTTCTGGGCCGTTCTCAATGTCAAAAATTCATCTCGCTAGAGTGAGTGCGAATACGCTTTTTTTTTTGACGCCGGCCGACCTACCTTACCTCTCGAGCGCGCGAGAACGAGAACGATCTGGCGCGTCGAGGCATTTTTTTTGGGAGACTTACTGCCACTCAATCTCACTATGCGCGCATCGTTTTTTCATGCACGTGTGGCGGCCTTGCGTTGGTCCAACTCGCGAGGTGCGCACCACCGCCGACCCAGACGTCGACCTCGACCTCGGGGCGTAGAGTCGGAAGAACCGCGAGGAACAAGCAAGACGCTGTTGATTTCGAGAGCCGCTGTGAAACGGGACACCGGCGCTCGCGCAAGTCCCGGGGCCACTTCACACCTCGACCTTAGCCTCGGTGGTTTGAAGCTTGGTTTCGGCGGCCGTCGGGTCCCGAGGAAGCCGCGCGCGCTCTTGATCTCTCGTATCGCTGTGGATCGCTGGCATTAAAATTTGCTGCGCGATTACCGCCACAGTCGACTGCAAATTCTGCTGGGTGTGGATGGAGACATGGGTGAGAAATTCATTCAGGTCGTGCGGCTGCTGCTTAAGGAGAACGCGCGCCCGAATTCAACGGTCAACCGTATCTTCGAAAGAAACCGCGCAGACTGCGTCTGGGTACTACTACTTCCGATGATGCGCTGTCTATCAAACTCGAAAACTTGCATACCAGACCAAAAAAATCTTCTCATTTAGGGAAGGCAACGGAGGAGCAGCCACCATATGGAGCTTTCTTGTGGCAAGCCAGCACGCAAAACTAACTCAAGACCGAGGTCGTGGGCATGACTATAGTCTGCGTCTGGGTGTAAGTCTATGTCAGAGTCTGGGAAACAAACAATGCACCTAGTGATACAGGAGCATGGACAGTGTCGAAGACAAAGTCCGGACTGAGGTCAACTTAGTTCATGATGACTCTGGGACACGCCCGGGCTAAGGTCACGAGCATGACTGTGGTCTGGGTACCCTGGTGTGTCTGGAGTCCGGATCTAGGTCTGGGGATGCACAAGGGAAAACGGGAGATCATGAGCACAAAAAAATCACGTTGCCGACGACGACGACGACGTCAAAGACAACATAGTTTGTACTAGAAGGTGGTCGGGGCCAAGGCAAAATGTGACAAGGTCAGGACTGGTGTCATCATGTGCATGACTGCGGTCTGTTTTCCCCTTTGACCGCATTCAGAGGTAATGTCCACTTTACATTCTTGCCTTTTCCTTGTTCCTCTCTGCGCTCATCCACATCCTGGCTTTTTGATGAGCCTCAGGGGAGATGCTGATCACAATAATAAAAATGGGGCAGTTCCAAGGGTCACAAGCATTTCGCGCGCGGGGGGTGCGGCCTACGGGAAAATAAATTATCTTTGGTGGTGGGGGGTAGGTCCGACTCAGAGTGGGGACGATGTGGTAAGTGGGGCCTGCAGGGTCGTGGTTCATTGTGGCGGAGCGTGCCGAACCACGACACGAGAAACGGCAACAGGGCATGGACGACGAAGGGGATGAAAGGCGAAAAAGAGCCGGAGTAGGGGACGCTCCTGCTTTCTTTCGGCGTTCTTGTGGGTCACATCGAGAAACGGAACTATTCTGCCGAGAGCTAGTATTATGCCTGCAAAACGCACAAGACGGTACGCGGCGGAAGAACACGAATGCGGCGCGTTGCCACAAGATCGCAGCAGAAGAACATTGAGGAGACCTCGTAACAATTTTTTGATGGTTCTTTTCTCATCCATTGCGTAGCAGTTGACTCTTTTCGTCTGGCAAAAGAATTATTTCGGTTAACAAACGTCGACCCGAGGACTAGTCCGAGGGGTTTACTTACGGTACCTTTGAGCGATGACGAAGCACCCTCCGTAATACCAGGAAGCTCCCAGGAAGGTGTATCAAGGTCCATTTCCCATGTATGAATGACACAGAGGGAAGAGTCGGAGGTTTTCCTGGAGCGCGTGTGAAGACTAGCAGACCGAGCTTGGACAACGATATCGTCATGGTTCCGAGCGTGCGCGTGTTCATGGACGGGGCGTTTGATGTGATGCACTTTGGGCACATGAACGCGTTCCGGCTCGGGCGGAGCCTCGGGACGGAGCTTGTCGTGGGCGTGAACTCTTCGGCGTCGATCGCCGCATGCAAGTGTGAACCGCTCATGAGTGATGCGGAGCGGGTCGCAATGGTTGCCTCCTGCAAGTTCGTCGACGAGGTGATCGAGAACGTGCCGTACGTGATGGACGCGGCCTACGTGGAGTACCTCGTCCGGGAGCACAAGATCGACTGGATCGTCCACGGCGACGACGAGTGCGTCGTCGACGGCGTCGACGCGTACGAGGCGGCCAAGAGCCTCGGCCGCTTCCAGACCATCCCGCGTACGCAGGATATTTCCACCACCGATCTCGTCGGCCGCATGCTCTGCCTCAGCAAGCCGGGGCCCTTGAGTCTTGGGGCACTCGAGCGCGCCTTCGCGAGCGGCCGCTGCCCGAGCGGGAAGGTCGTCTACGTATGCGGCGGATTCGACCTCTTCCACAGCGGCCATGTCGACATGCTTGCCGACGCCCGCGCCAAGGGCGACTACTTGCTTGTCGGGGTGCACGCCGACGCCGTGCTGGCCGCGCCTCCGCTCATGACGTCGCGCGAGCGCGCCTTGTCCGTCCTCGGATGCCGTCACGCCGACGACGTCGTCGTCGACGCCCCCCTCGTTGTTGACGACACTCTTCTCGACTCGTTCAACGTCGCCATCGTCGTCATTGCCGGCGGCGAGGGTGGTGGCGAGGCTTACGCCATCCCGCGACGCCGAGGCATGCTGGTGGAGATAACGACGCCGCCGGGTCGGCTCACCACGTCGGAAATCAAGCGCCGCGTCGCCCAGCGCACCGACGCCCTGGTTGCCCGTTACGCCGTCAAGACTTCAAAGCAACAACAGCGCCCGTGTGTATCGCCCGCCCGCCACTTTGACTTCCCGGTGGTGGCGACGTGCCCCTGATAACAACAACAACGAGAAAGTGTATATACCTAATAAAAGTATCGTCTGTACAGCACCGAGATCATGGCGGCGCCCTTTTCTCCTCCTCCCCCTCCTCCTCCTCCTCCTCGCGTTGGTGGTGGTCGCCGCCGTCGATGTCGCCCCTTTGGTCGGCCACACAATACTCGTCGCCGCCCCTTTGGTCGTCGGCCACACAATACTCGTCGCCGCCGCTGCGTTCGGCCTCGAGGCGGAGGTAGGGGCCTCGGTAGGCGAGGAGGAGGCCGCAGCAGACTGCGAGGGTGAGGAAAACAAAGAGGGCGACGGGGGCGCCGCGGCCGCGCAGGAGCGCGGGAAGCGGGCGGCAGTGGCCGCGTTGCGAGCGAAGAAGGGCTTCGAAGACGTATATCGTGGCGATCGAGAGGACGTTGCCGCCACAAAAGAGAACGCCGGTCGAGACATCGGGGGGCGCGGGATAGGTGCACTCGACAGCAGTCTCCATGATGGTCGCGCTCGAGGCGACCATGGCCGCGCCGAGGAGCGCGAAGGCGAGGTAAAAGGAAACGACGTTTCGCGCGCAGAGGAGACCGAGCGTGGCAAGGATGTCGGCAACAGCCAGGGCGCGGAGCACGGGGCGGTAGGCGCGCGTTTGGTCGAGCAAGGCCCCGACGAGCGCCGCGGCAGGTATTCCGAACGAGACGAAGGTGGCGGTCATCGCGCCGACGACGTTGGCCGAGTAGCCACACGGTTTCAACCACTGCGCGGCCAAAGACAACAAGGTATTGAAAACCGAAATCCCCACGCAGAAGGCGAGCCAGAGCGCGAAGAAGTGTCGCCGCCGCAACGCGGCGCCCCACGACGACGCGAGGTCGCTAGCATCGCGGGGGAGCGTTTCGCCGCCGACGAAGCGCGTCGAGGTCCACGCCAGCGCGCAAACGACTGGCACCAGAAAGACGACATCGAGCGCGAGAACGGCGCCGTGCGGCGACGCGCCCGAGGCCCCGACGACAACAGGACTCAGCGCTTCGCCGAGCGCCTGGCCGAGAATGTTCCCGAGAAGGCCGAGCGTTGATGCGAGATCGCGCTCCGAAACCGGGAACCATGTCGTCCCGAGGGCCGCCGGTGTGTTGACGAGGTGGGGCTGGCCCAGCGCAGCGCACGCTTGACCGACGAGCGTCGCCGGAAACGAACCCCGAGCCCCGCCGAGCACTTTGATAGCGCCCCCAAACGCCATCCACCGGGCTGACTCGAGGAGCGTTGACCGCAGCCCCCCGCGTCGCATCGCGCGCCGCGCGAGCACCGACCCGGGCAAGTACAGAATCGGATAGATCGTAGCCAGGAGAGTTACGAGCGTTTCGTTCACACCCAAAGCCGCGGCGGCTTCTTCCGGCACGGCCGTGAACATGATCCACGTGCACTGGCTGCACACCGTCAGCGATACGTAGATCCCGAGCTGCTCCCATCGTCGTCGCGCATACCGCTTCTGCTGGTTTTCATCCCTAAGAAGCGGTGCCTCCATATGATTGATTGATTGGTTGGCCCCTAGTTACGATACGGAAAAAAAAAACCTAGGCCACTACTACTATTATTACAAGTTCACTTTCAAATCATCGCGCTCTTGGTGCGCGCGCTTCGCTTCTCGAGCAGCAGAGCACTTCAAGCTCCAAAAATCTTACCCCCCGAGAGAGAGTGTCATGATATCGCGGTCCGGGATGTGTCCAATCGGTGCGCCTCCGGATGGCCGGACACATTGCGTGTAAGCGCCGCCGCTTCGCACGTCTTGGATTCGTCGCGGCGTAAGGAGTGTGCGTTCCTAGGGTGGTGGTGGTGGTGGTGGTGAACACGCCAGCACTACCATCATCCATGCTTTTACCGTCTGCGTGTCACCCGACGTCGTCATCCATCGCCGCGCCGCTGGGCGCATCCTGCGTCGAAAACGAGTACGTCTTGGCGAGGTCTACGCGAAACTAATAAGACGACGACAGTAGTCTAGCTAGAGAAAGTATGGCTGGCATGATAATATTATTACGCCGCGGAAGTGGTCAAATACTTTTAGTAAGTAAAGAAGGCGCCTCGCCCAAAGAGGACACGGCGACTCTTCCATATATATGAACGTCAAGAGGAAGAGGTGTGGCGGTGGAAACGCGAGCAAGCTCGCTCGGCGCAGCAGAAACGAGGCGCCTCTCTCCTCCTCCTCCTCGGAAAGGTGGCTTGCGGCGTCCTCTTGGTCGTCGGGTCTGCCTGCGGGTTTGGTTCCTCGCTGCACTAGGAGGAAGGAAGGGAGGCAAACGGACGTCGTTTCTCTGTCGTAACGTGAGGAGTGGTCACTTGGGCTGGGGCGGCGGGAAGGGGTGTTTCCACTGCCAGACCATGAGGTGGCCGTCGGCGGCGCCCGAGCAGAAGAAGTTTGCGCTGCAGATGAGGGTGTGGACGGGGCCGCGGTGTCCGGCGGGGGAGTATGTCGTGGAAAGCGCGGCGCGGAGCATGAAGTTTGGATGGGGCTGTCGCAACTCTATCGAGCCGTCGTCGAGGCCGACGACGACGACGGGCGAGTTGTTCGGGGCCGCGTTGGGTGCCGTGTCGAGGGCGAGGACGGGGGCGTGGGTGGCGTGGGAGAGCTGGAGCACGCCGTTGGCGTCCCAGATCTTGAGCGAGCTATCCTTGCCGCCGGTGGCGAAGTAGGCGCCCGCGCCGTCGAGGGCGAAGGCGGCGATCGCGGTCACTTCGTCCGAGTGACCGTTTTCGTTGGCCGTGAGGGCGCCGCGGCAGGTTTTGTTCGGGTCGTCGAGGTTCCACCAGCGCACGGTGCGGTCCGACGAGCCCGAGAGCAGCGAGGTCGCCTCGTTTGGCGGGAAGAGCCTGAGCGCGGCGACGCCTCGGACGTGGCCTTCGAGCCGATGTCCGAGGCGTACGTGACCGGTCTGGACGTGAAGCTGCCAGAAGTGGATGTCGCCCTCGAGGCCGCCCGTGTATATCTCGAGGATGTTCTCGGCCGGCCGCGGACGGAGGGCGGCGCACGCGACTCGTCGCCGGTGCGCCATCGGCGGACCCGGCGCTTTATTTTCCGAAGGCGTTCCGAGGTCGATCTCGGGGCCGCCCTCGACATTCCAGACGCGCGCGAGCCCCACCGGGACCCCGGGAATGGTTGTCACGCCCTCGTACCCGCACACGAGAAACGGGTGCACCGCCGCGACGCACCCTATCTCGCCCAACAACCGAATCGGCTGATCCGCGGTCCATTTTTCGAGATTCCACTGCCGTACCACGCCGTCCACGGACCCCGTGAAGATCTGCGGATTCCCCTGCGCGTCGATCGTCGACGCGACAGCCTTGACTGCCGGCAACTGGCCCGATCCCGACGACAGCGCCGCCAAGTTTCCACCGGTTTGTTGCGGCGGCACCACGTCCGCGACGCGCTGCAGCACGTGCGCGAAGTTGCACTTGCTCCCAAACTTGCACCCGTGACTGCTCCCCTGCTGCGCGTCACCACCCAGCAAGAAGTTTTTGCACAGCTTTATGTCCGCCTGCTCGCGCGCACCGTTCATCGTTCCGTTGTTACTTCGGGGGTGCCCGCCATACGACGGGCTCGACCGGCTCCCGAACCCGCGACCACCGCTGTGCCCACCGGGGTGACCCCGCGACCGTCGGTTCCCGGACATCACGCGCTTCGATACGCTTCTTCGAGATTCACCACCACCACCACCACCATATCGCGACGCTCAAGTTCTCAACGGACAACAACTGTAACGGATCTACTTTTTGACACTATATTGACTGACTGACTGACTAACCCGGCGTTGTTTGTTCTTGCCGCAATTTTTTTCATGAGCATGGCACATCGCGGAGACACTCCACGACGACGACGACGACGACGACAGCAGGACCTCTCGGAGCCGCCGCCGCCGCCGCCGCCGCCGCCGCCGCCAAGGCGACGCCGAGACGACTCTCGACGCCGAGACGATGGTGGTGGTGGTGGTGGTGGTGGCTCCCAGCAGAAGGAGCACGACGACGAGCGGCGACGAGACGAATCACCACGATCCAAGCAACGGCAACCCCGCAGGGCGCTCGACTCGGACGATCGCCAACCATCGGAAACTCAGCCCAGCTCTGTCGTCGTGGTCCTCAATCAGCGCCAACCGCGAGAGATTTTGAGGCGTCGCGACGACGCGAACGAATGGCCAAAGCGAGCGCGCGTACCACGGTGGTCGCGAGAAAAAAAAAACGACGACGACGACGACGACGACGACGAAAAAAATATCCGCCGCGAGAATCGAAAAGCGTCCAGCCGTGGATCGCAGCAGGATTCGCGCCGCGACTATCGGCGGCTGCCACAGAACCGCGACGACGACAACGTACAAACACGAACCCAAGCCCAAGCGCCGCTACGGCAGCAAATTCAGTGGGGAAAGCAGATGACGGGCCGCGGCTCGACTCCCGAAACGATACTCGCCCTGTTCGCAGATCAAGGCGACAGATTTAGCACGCGAAACCTGTCGACTGCCGCGCACCGCGTCGCCAAGTTTGGAGGAGGCAGAGTAAAAGAATTGCGACGCGATGGCCGTACGTTGGCACTCGCCGACGCTTGTGGACGCCGCATTCGAGACTTCAGCGCGCAGGAACTCGCCATCACTGCGTGGGGCTTCGCGACGATAGGAAGTGACGTACCTCGGCTCTTCGATGCTGTCGCCGACGCTTCGCGTTCGCGGATTGGAGAGTTTAATGCGCAGGACTTCGCCAACACGGCGTGGGCCTTCGCGAAGGCGTGCACCACCAAAGTACCAACTGATCTCTTCAGCGCGATCGCCGACATTGCACCGTCGCAGCTCGGTGACTTCAAACCACAGGAGCTTGCCAACACGACGTGGGCCTTCGCCACCGCGGGCGTGAAAGAAGCCGAATTCTTTGCTGCCGTCGCTGATGCGGCGCGTTCGCGCCTGGGTAGCTTCAAACCACAGGAGATGGCCAACACAGTGTGGGCCTTTGCGACAGTGGGGATCGAGGCGCCTGAGCTCTTCGACGCGGTTGCCGGCGCGGCGCGGTCGCGGCTGGCCGAGTTTAGCGCGCAAAATCTAGTCAACGTGGCGTGGGCGTTTGCAACAGCCGGCCTGGAGGCACATCAGCTCTTCGCTGCGATTGCCAGCACGTCCCATTCGCGTCTGAAGGAGTATAACGCGCAGGACCTTGCCAACATGGCCTGGGCCTTTGCGAAAGCGGGCGTCGAGACACCGTGGCTCTTCGAGGCGATCGCCCGCGTAGCTCTTTCGCGACTGGGTGAATTCAGTGCACAAAACCTCGCCAACACTGTGTGGGCCTTCGCCACAGCGGGAGTGGAGGCGCGCCACCTTTTTGATGCGGTTGCTGTTACGGCGCAATTACGATTGCGTGAGTATAACGCGCAGGATATTGCGAACACCGCGTGGGCCTTTGCGAGGGCAGGCGTCAACGTGAATCCGCTCTTTGACACGCTCGCCGATGCTGCACGGTCGCGTCTGAATGAGTTCAATCCACAGGGCCTCGCAAACACCGCATGGGCATTTGCAAAGGCAGGAATCGAGGCACCTCGTCTTTTCGATGCAATCTCCCACGAGCTTCCATCGCGGCTGGACGATTTCAGCGCGCAAAATCTTGCCAACACGGCGTGGGCCTTCGCGACAGCGGGCATCGAGGCCCCTTGGCTCTACGGTACGATTGCCGAGAGGGCTCGTTCACGACTGGCTGAGTACAACGCGCAGGGCCTCGCCAACACAGCTTGGGCCTTCGCGACGACGGGCATCGAGGCCCCAGAGCTCTTCGGAGCTCTTGCCGATGCAGCACGATCGCGTCTTGATGAATTCAATCCTCAGAATGTCGCAAATACGGCATGGGCTTTTGCGACGATTGGTGCGGAGACGCTCCAGCTCTTCGACGCAATTGCCGTCGCAGTCTTGTCGCGGCTGGGTGATTTCAACGCGCAGAACCTTGCGAACACTGCGTGGGCCTTCGCGAAGGCCGGTGAGAAGGCGCCTCAATTATTTGAAGCGATCGGCGTCGCTGCACGGACGCGGCTTGGCGAGTTTAACGCTCAGGAGCTTGCCAACTTGGCGTGGGCCTTCGCAACAGCGGGTATCGCGGCGCCTCGGCTCTTCGACGACATCGTTGACGCATCACATTCGCGGCTGAGTGAGTTCAGCGCACAAAACCTCGTAAGCACAGCGTGCGCACTCGCGTCGTCGGGCACCACGGCGCCAGGGCTCTTCGTGGCCATCGCCAATGCAGCTCAGTCGCGACTGAGCGAGTTCAAGCCTCAGGGGCTTGCCAACACTGCCTGGGCCTTCGCGAAAGCGGGTGTAGAAGCCTCTCGGCTTTTCGATGCGATTTCTCGCACGCCCCTCTCGCGGCTGAACGAGTTCAATTCGCACGACATCGCCAACACGGCTTGGGCTTTTGCCACGGCGGGATTCGACGCACCGTGGCTCTTCGAGGCCATCGCCCACATCGCTTCGTTGCGGCTCGCGCGGCTGGACGACGACTTCAATGCCCAAAATCTAGCTAAGACGGCGTGGGCCTTTGCGACGGCAGGTTTCGAGGCGCCTTACCTCTTTGGTGCGATTGCAGGCTCGGCGTTGTCGCGGCTGGACGAGTATAGTCCGCGGGGCCTCGTCGACACGGCGTGGGCCTACGCGTGCATCAGCTGGAAGGACCCCGATTTTGTCGCCACGTTCGTCTCAGTGGCTAGTGCACATCTGGATACCCTCGATGATCGCCGCCTGGCGGAACTCCACCTCGTTTCGTTGTACCTTCGCCTCGAATGGCCCGAGCGGAGTTCTCCGATATCACACTGCCAGCAAATGCTCCAGGCTGCGTATCAAAGGAATGATCGAAGACCATTTCAATTCCGACACGATGTGGCAGCCGCTCTCGATCGTGTCGGATGGACGCACGTCCCCGATCACGCGACAGCGGAAGGGTTGTCTCTCGACATGGCGCAGCCGGACGCGAGGCGCGCGATCGAGGTTGACGCGCCTTTCCATTTTCTCAAGGGCACGAGGACGGAGAACGGTCCGAAGAGGTTCAAGTCACGGCTTATAACACAGCTTGGGTGGGACGTTATCCACGTGCCGTTCTTCGAGTGGAGTAGCCTTATTGGCAGGCCCTCGGAGCAAGAGAAGTACCTCCTGTCAAAACTCGAGGCCGCCGCAACTGCAGCAGCCGCGTAGTCCTGACGAACTGTCAACTAAGAATGCGACGTTCGAGAGTAGGCGCTCCATACTATTATTTTGTGACGACGGCGGCGATTTGATTAGAATCCCGAGAACACTAGGCGCAACAAGAAAGAAAGGCATATCTGCTATCGTCCTTTGTTGTTGTTGTTGTTGTTTTTCGTGTTGTCGTCGTCGGAGGCGAGTCTCTCGCGGATGAGGTCGACGATCGCCCGCTGAGTCCGCTTGGCGAGAACGGCGAGCTTTGGCTCGAGGTCGCGCTTGAGGTCCCAGGTGGGGTCCTTCGGGACGATGCTCACCGGGTCCTCGGGGGTCTCGCTCGCGAGGCGTTCGAGTTCGAGGGCGTACGCGTCCTTCTCGTCTTGTTGTAGTACTTTCGACGCGGCGGGGTTGTCGGGTCGGAAGTTGGCCCGGAGGTCCTCCGAGTCAGGCAGGTAGTTCCGGAAGGCCGGGCGCTTGGCGGCAGCCATGTAGCACCTGTAGACGCGCGTTAGGACGCGATCTCGATGCGATGCGCCAGACAAAACGCCCGCCACAGAGTCACTCTTCCCCGCTATTGACAACTGCGCTGGAAGCCCAGGCGCAGGTAACACGAAGCGGGGAAAACAACAAAAGATTTGGTGGTGCTCGGATTAGCATCGGCCAGTTCAAACCACGGTGGATGGGTCTTATGACACGCATGAATAAAGTAGTGGTCGTCGTCATCGCACACAACAACAACAACAAGACGGCGACTCACCAGTTGTTAGAACAATCAATAACCCTCGTCGTCCAACTTTACGGATGCGGCGGCTGATCGAGTTACTGGGTGAGCGCGCTGCTTCGGAGGAGGAGGCGGCTCGGACGCTGTACTCGTGGTGGGAGGACATGAAGGGGGGCGGCGTCGGCGTGACCCGATCCCTGAGCTGGGGGGAGGTGTGGTCGCTCGCCGGGGGGGTAACCGCGCGGGTCCGCGAGGCGGGGGCGGAGAAAGGCGAGCGCGTCCTCCTGGTGTTCGAGCCCGGATTGGACTTCATCGCGGCGTTTCTCGGGTGCGGGGGTGCCGACGTGATCGCGGTGCCCGTGTTTCCTCCCGAACCCCGGAAAAAGTCAAAAACGGATTCGGAAGCGTTCGTCCGGATTCAGAGCGGAAGCGGAGCCGGAATCGCGCTGACGAGCTCGGCCTACAATTGGTCAAAAAAAGCTGCCGAACTCGCCGCGTGGTTTGGGGTGGGGGGCGACCTTCCGTGGCCGCGGGAGCTGCGATGGGTCGTGGTCGACGAGGCGTTCGGAGGAGGAGGAGGAGGAGAGGCTTGGTCGTCCGCCGGAAACGGGACGTGCGACGTCGCGTTTCTCCAGTACACGTCGGGGTCGACGTCGACGCCAAAGGGCGTCGTTATCACGCACGCCTGCCTCTGGCACAATCTCGGGCTGATCGTGGCGGATCTGGAGGCGGACGAGGAGACGGTCGTGTGCTCGTGGCTCCCGCAGTACCACGACATGGGTCTTATCGGGAGTTATTTGGGGACTCTGTACTGTGGGGGGCGAGGGTACTACACCTCGCCCGTGAACTTTGTGAAGAGACCGTCGACCTGGGTGGAGGCTATTTCGGCGTTTCGGGGGACACACATGCAGGCCCCGCACTTCGCGTTCGCGCTCGCCGTACGAAAACGCCGCGACACCGTCTCTGAGCTCGACCTTTCGTGTGCGCGTCACTTTATTGACGGCGCCGAGCCGTGCGAGGTGGAGGCGATTCGGGCCTTCGAGGCGTGCTTCGCGTCGAGCGGATTGAAGCCGAACATCATCTTTCCGACCTACGGGCTCGCCGAACACACGGTGATGGTCTCGACAAACGGTCGCGCGCGAGTATCCGTCGACCCCAAAGCGCTCTCCGAGGAGAGGAGGGTGGTGGAGAGCGCGAGTGGTCAGGTCCTGTGTGGGTGCGGGAGGCCGCCCGAGGGTGTGGTGGTTAAGATCGTGTCCGAGGGCCGCGTCGTCCCGCAAAAGAGCGTCGGCGAGATCTGGATCAGCTCGCCCTCGTGCGCGAGAGCCTATTTTGGCAAGGAGCCTTCCGAAGACGATTTTGCCGCCACCCTGGCCGACGACGACCACCTCAGGTTTTACCTCCGGACGGGCGACGAGGGTTTTTTGTGGGAAGGAGAAATCGTCGTGTGCGGCCGGATCAAGGACCTCATTATTCTTCGAGGCAAGAACCACTACCCCCAAGACGTTGAAAGGTCGATCGAAAAGGACGAGGCGGTGCGCGCGGGCTGCGTGGCGGCCTTCGAGGACGACGGCAAGCTCGTGGTCGTCGCCGAGCTCCGGGACGACGCCGACCCCAAAGCCCTCGCCCCCGCGCTCGCCTCGAAAATCACAGACCACGGCCTCCCTCTCTCCCGGCTCGTTCTCATCGCCGCGCGAGCGATACCCAAGACGACCTCGGGAAAGATCGCGCGCCGGCGCACCAAGGCAGCTCTCAACGACGGCGACCTCGACGACGCGGTCCTCCTGGACTTCCGGCCAGACGACGTGGCGGAGGAGGAGGAAACCGAGGAGGTAGTCGTGGTTCGCGAGGAGAGGACGGGGTTGCTGGTCGCGGGCGGTCGCCGCGAGGCCGCCGACCTCGCGGCCGACCTCGCGTCCGTTTCTGGCATAGATCACCGCAAAATCCGCGTCGACGTGCCCATCTCGGATCTCGGCCCGGATTCCCTCGAGCTCGCTCAGTTCCGCGGCGTCCTCGAGACGAAATACGACTGCGACGGTCTCCCCGACGATCTCCTCTTCCGCGACGACGCCACGCTCGTCGTCCTCGCGTCCATCCTCGGTGGCACCTTCGACGAGCAAGCCTACGCCGACGCGGTTGCGGCCGCCGCCAGAACCACCACAACGACAACAAAGGCCCCGCTCGAGATCGAGCAGCGCCCCGGAGGAGGAGGAGGAGGCGGAGGCGGAGGCGGAGGCAAGCGAAAAGGCGGCTGGATTATCGAAAACTGCCCTTGCCTCATCTTCTGCTGCCCGCTCAATCGGCGGAACAAAAACCACAACAACAACAACAACAAACGCCGCACCTAGCTCTCTCTCTCTAGCGTGCGTGCGTGCGTGCGTGCGTGCGCGCGCCCTTTTTTTTTTTCGAACGGGAATCCGTCCTTCCCTCGGGACTCGCGGTCCGACGTCTCTCTATTCATGATGATCAGAGGCGACGCGCTACTACTTTTTTAAAACTAACAGCAGCCCGCCTCACGCTCCTCTTTTCCTAACAACAACAACTAACTACTATTAAAGGGCGCTGCCGATTCTGCTGCCGAGCAACAACAGGACGGCGACGACGAAGAGCAAGGAGCAAAAGCCGCAGATCCCATAGGAGCTTTCGGGCTGCTGGTCCTCGAGGAGGTGCCGAAGTTCGCTGAAGCGCTCGGTGATCCGTTCGGCGACATGATAGACTATCGTTCGGCTGTTGGTGCAGCGCGTGTAGACGCGTTCGGCGGAAACGGGGGACGTGCCGGCCTCGACGGTGCCGAGGTCGAGGCCGTCGCCAATGTCGCTCCCGACGATCCGAGCGACGGGAGTCTTGGCGTCTTCCGGCCTCCTCGTCGTCGTCGTCGTCGTCGTTGGTGTTGTTGTTGTTGTTGTTGTTGTTTCGGAGGATGATGATGAAAAAAACATTACGTATCCTGCGTTGACGCACCAGTTCCTAAACCCTTAGATTGAACTGCGACCCATCCGTCAGAAAAACAATGCGGGGGGTGGCTGCAAGTGCCGTCGCGTTTCTGGGTGCGTGGAAGCGCGAGTTTCCCGTGCGGAACGTGCGGCGCGCGGCCGTGGAGGTGCGGTTTTCCGAGGTGGCGGGGGTGAAGGGCGAGCCGGCGGACTTCGTGAACAAGGCCGTGTCGAGACTCGAGGACGACCTCGACATCCTCGACACGATGGAAGCCCCAAAGCTCCGGGCCGTGGAAAAGTGGCCGATGATCGCGGCCATGTGCACCGCGTCCTTCTTTTCGCTCTATCCCTGCGAAATCGCCCGGAGTTTCTATCGCCTCGTGATCCCCGTCTGCACGGCCGTCGTCGCGGCAGTCGGAACCGCCGAGGAAACACAAGGGTTTACCAACGCTGCGAACGCCCACGAAATCGGGGCCGTCGCGCTCCGGGCGGCCTTCGAGGCCGAGGCCATCCTGAGCTCGGCCGAGCGGACCAAGAGCATCCTTCCAGTATGCGTCGTGTCGACGGCCAACGCCCTCGCGTTTAGCCTCATCTCGAGTCAGGCCATCGACGTCTTGTTCGAGGACGTGCTCCCGCTCTCCAAGACCCCGGGATCCGTCTTTGCGCTCGCCGATTCACCATTCCAGGACGCCTTCGTCCAGACCTTTGGCGGCGGCGGCGCCGGCGAGGCGATGATCCGCGACGCGAGCCTCGCCGGCCACGACGCCTTCGCGCAGCAGACCTTTGGCAGCGGCGTCGAGGCGATGATCCGCGACGCGAGCATCGCGCTCGCCGACGCGACGCCACCCGTGCCCGACGTCGTCGCGACGGCCGAGAACCTCGGGGTGAGCGACCAGCTCCGCACGAGTCTCCTTTTGGTCTGCCCGGTCGTGTCGATCTTGTTCGCCTCGGTCGCCTCGCTCGCCCAGAGGGAAACGGTGAAGCAGTGCGTCCGCGCGCAAGCCCTCGGCCGTCGCCGCTTCGCGACGCGACGCGACGTCGGCCGCACCTGGCGATCGGTCACCCAGCTCGTTCGCATGGACGAGCAGTCTCAGCAGCAGTCCTGGCTCGGTTTTGCCGCCGGCCTCGTCCCGGGACCCCTCGTCGCCGCCCTCGCGGGAGGCGGTGCCACCGCCGCCTCCAAGGCGATCCTCGCGACCGCCACGGCCGCCGCCCAGGTCGCCTACTACCTCACCGTCACCGAGTACGCCCTCGCGCGCGCGAGCGAGTCCGTCGCCTCCAAGTCGCGCACGGCCGCCCTCGCCGAGGCCTGGTCCAAGCAGGCCAAGCGCTCGCGCGGTCGCGTCCCCGCCCGCTCCGCCCTCGCCGGCCTCTGCCTCGCCCTCTCGGCCCTCTCCGTCGAGATCGCCCCCCGACCCATAACCGTCGTTTTCCCCTTTCTCGGTTCCCTCTTCGTCCAGCGCGCCGTCAAGTTCAAGCTTCGCACCAAGATGAACGTCGATGCCGCCTCTGCCGCCGCCGACAAGCTCGCCGGCCTCGAGGACGGCACCGACGACGACGCCCTCCTCCCCCTCGTCCTCACGTACCGCAACCTCGCCAGCGCCATCGCCGCCACCCGGGACGAGTTCAACCGCCGCCGCCTCCGCGCCGCCGTCCGCGTTCGTCTCTGGTTCCGCTCCCTCGTCGAGCCCACCGCCACCTAAAATACTACTACTACGATCAACGCGATACTCGCCCGCCGCCACCGCCGCATTCTTCTACTTCTTCTTCGTCATGCGGATGATGATCGAATCAAATCGAATCGAATCGCAATGCGCGCGGGTCTCTCTCTCCTCCCAATTTATTATAATTCTTATTCTCTCAATTTGACGACGACGGCACGCGCGTGCGTGCGGGCCACCACCAATAACGATACGCTGAACAACAATAATCGCAGGGAGGCCAGTACGTCGTCGTTCGCTTGGTTCAAAGTCGCAAACACTCGTCCTTCCTTCCAAGGGTCTGCCACCTCTTGTTTCTATGTTACTAGGGCATATGATGTTTCGCCCCTAAGAGAACGCCGACCTCGCGGAGCGTCTCGCCCGTTGATCGTCACGGCGAAGGCGGGCCAAGGGAAATTGGTATCGTTTTTTTTTTCTCGCCGTGAATCACCCAATTTATGGCGAGTTGGAGGAGGAGGAGCCTCGGCGGCGCGATACGATCGACGACGTATCGGATGCCGTTTCAGCGGCCGTGCGACGCGTCGAGATTGCGAAGACTTACTTTTTAAGCTCAAAGTCGTCGGCATGCCGTTGATTGTCAGGGAGTTGAGAAACTGGACGACTGGGAAAAAGAGCGAGGCATCGTCTTCCCGACCTCGTCGGCCGAAAAGAACGCCTCGTCTCCGGGAAAGTCATGCGCGTCTCGACGACATCGTTCCTGCGGGGGGTGAGAATGGCGCGCTGGCTGGCTGGCTGGAAGAGCCACCGCGAGGTCGCCGTAGTAGACGCCATGGCTTCTAGTTTGGGAGAGACATAACGTTTTGTTCTCAATTTGGTACAACAAGTGCAGGCCAGTAAGTTCACCTAGTCCCAATCTCTAACCCCAGTAAGTTCACCTGGTCCCGTTACGTTCACCTGGGCAGTAAGTTCACCTAGACTAAATCTCTAACCCCAGTAAGTTCGGTGTAAACCCACTCGTGCTCACACCCACTCACCCCGCTCTCCTTTGAGCTCGTCGCTCTCACCCCCGCCAATCCAAGCTGCTTTGATCCGCACGCGCCGCTAGCCCTTGAGTTTACTCTAAAAACCCCAGTAAGTTCACCTGGTCCCAGTAAGTTCGCCTGGCCACTCAGTTCACCTAGTCCCAATGTCTAGACCCAGTAAGTCCACCTGGTCCCAGTAAGTTCACCTACAGTGCGCGTGTAGACGCCGGGAGGGGGCTTATCGGTATTGCGCAGCACGTGTGGGGTAGGGTGGAGTCGTCGACTCAGAAGAGCATATCCTCGGGGTTGCCGATCGACAGAGAGCCACGTAGAGCTGGACGTGACAGAAGACGGGCTTGGGCAAGAGGACGCCGACCTCGCGGGGCGTCTGGCCCTGGCTCTTGTTGATCGTTTGGCGTAGGCGGGCCTTAAGGGATACAGGTTGGAGGAGCCTCGGTGACACGACACGATCGATCATGTATCTGGTACCGTTGCAGTGGCCGTGCGACGGGTCGAGGTTGCGAAGACATTAAGCTCGCGATCAAAGTCAGCATGCCGTTGGTTGTCAGGGAGTTCCCGAAAACTCGACTGTAAAGAGCGAGGCGTCGGCTTCCGACCCAACCTAGTCGGCCGAAAAAAAGAACTCCGACGCCTCGTCTCCGGGAAAAAAAGGCCGCGGTCATTCATGCGCGCGTTGTCAGCATCGACAACATCGTTTCGACGGGGCGTGAGAATGGCGCGCTGGCTAAAAGAGCCGCCGCGGGTCGTGGAAATAGTCTGCGAGGTCGCCGTAGACGGCTTGGAGGATCACTGTCTGGCTCTCGCGCCTACCTGATGCTTACTCTCGCTCCTACCTGATCCTTACTCTAAATCGAGGGACAGACAAACAATCAAACAGACAGACAGACAAACATCTGTCGATTAGTAGTTAGGACAAATCAGGACAACAACCCCCCCCCCCGCTGCCATTCACAACACAAAGTAAACTTCAATCTTCCTTCCTAATCACCGCCGCGTGCAAATGTCGGAACGGGTTCGCGTTCTTGGGTACGTCGCCGCCGGGCTGTGCTTGGACCGGGTGGTGGGTCCGGCGGTGTGGCGGCTGATCCGGCGCGTCCTCGAGTCCCCCGCCGAGACGCGGCGGCTCGCGGTGGCGAGCTTCTGCGCGGGCATCTGCGCGACGGTCGCTGCCATCGGCGCGTTTGCGCGGGTGCAGGCCTCGGAGCCCGCGTGGCTGAGCGGTCGGAACTTCCAGTGCAAAGTTCCGAGCGTCGACAAGGAGGGCGCGGTGACGGGAAACTTTAACCTCCGGAACGTGTACGACCTCGAGATGCAAGAGAGAATTCGCGCGGACGTCATCGAGGAGATGGCCATCAAGCGGACCTCCGTGACGGTCCGCGTGCCGGCAACCTCGGCGAACATGGGCCCCGGCTTCGACTGCCTCGGAATGGCCCTCGACATGTGGTCGGAGCTCACGGTGTCGCGCGCGAACGAGTTCTCGATCGAGGCCTCGGGCGAGGGTTCGGACCAGGTCCCGATGGACGAGACGAATTTGTGCTGCATGGGCGTCCGCAAGGCCTTCGAGGTCGCGGGCGAGGCCGTCCCCCCGCTCCGGTACGTTTGCAAGAACCGAATCCCCTTCGCCCGCGGCCTCGGGAGCTCGTCGGCCGCCATCGTGGCCGGCCTCATCGCGGGTCTCGTCCTCACCGGCCACAAGCTCACGTGCTGGGGCGAGGAGTCCCTCCTCCAGCTCGCCGCCGAGATCGAGGGCCACCCCGACAACGTCTCGCCCGCGATCTACGGGGGAATCCAGCTCGGCATCCACACGGGCAAGCGATGGATGTCGGAGCGCGTCACCGTCCCCGCCGGCATGCAGGTCGTCGTCTTTATCCCCGAGACCATCGGCAAGACCTCCGAAGCTCGCGCCGTCCTCGATACCGAGGTCTCCCGCAACGACGCCGTCTTTAACGTCGGTCGCGTCGCCTGGTTGGTCAACGCCTTCAACATGCAGCGCTTCGACAACCTCAAGTTCGGCGCCCAGGACCGCCTCCACCAGCCCCAGCGCGCCGACCGCGTCTACCCCCACCTCTACCCCCTCGTCGACGCTGCCACCACCGCCGGCGCGGCGGCCGTCTTCCTCTCGGGCGCGGGGCCCGCCGTCCTCGCCCTCACCTCGGGCGCCTCGGGCGACATCTTCGCGCAGCGCGAGAAGGAGCGCGTCGACACCTCCGTCGCAAAAGCCATGCTCTCCGCCTCCGAGGAGTCCGGTTTCGAGGGCCAGGTCTTCATTACCCAGCCCGTCGAGACCGGCGCCCACGTCGTCCACGCCGAGCCAAACTTCTCGAACCGCCTCCTTCGATACCGCGGGGATGTCTGAAAGAAAGAAAGAAAAAAAGGAAGATAGGTAGGTAGATGCCTCCCCTTTGAATCGTGGTGCGTGCTCGCTACTATTCACGATCGGTAGTCGGCGTTCTCGGTGACGTACTGGTGGGTGAGGTCCGAGCCGAGGACGACCGTCGGGGGTCGGTCGGGCGGCGCCGACGCGTACTCTATCTCGATCTCGACGCACCGGCCGTGCGCCGGGTAAGCCAAGCCGTGCGACTTGCCCGGCAACCCGATCTCGGGGTCGCCGAGCTGCGCCTCTTTCAAGTGCGCGGCGATGCGCGCTTCCTTCCCCTCTAGGGAAAACGAGCCGTTCTCGAAAATTACCTCCCCGCCGAGTCTTACAAAACTCGGGAGCTCGCCGTGCCCTCGCCGCGACAACACCTGCCCGATCTTCCCGACGAGTCTCCCGACGTTCGGATCGTTTCCAGCGACCGCGCACTTGAACAACGGACCGTTGAGCACCTCGCGCGCCACCTTCCGCTCCTCTTCCGGGTCTAGGGGCGACCGCATCGCCAGCCGCACCACGTGATTCGTCCCCTCGCCGTTCCGCACCAGGTGGTGTGCCAACTGCGCCGCGACATCCCCGAGACCATCCTCGAAATCCGCGCCCGTCTTCGACTTTACGACCCCCGACGACATACAAACCACCATATCGCTCGTCGACTCGTCCCCGTCGACCCCCACGCACGAAAAAGTGCGCTTGGCGACGCGCTCGAGCGCCGCCGACAGCTCGGCCCGATCGATCGCCACGTCTGTCGCGATAAACGCCAGCATCGTCGCGCACAGCTCGGGCTCGAGCATGCCCGCGCCCTTGGCGATCCCGACGATCGTTCCGCCGCCCTCCAACTCGACCCGCGCGACCTTGGGATATCTGTCGGTGGTCATCATCGCCGCCGCGACCGCCGCCGCCGAGTCGTGCTCGCGCAGCCGAGACGTCGCCTCGATCATCTCCGACACCGGGAGAGCCCACCCGATCACGCCCGTCGACGCCGGCAACAACGTCCCCGCGCCAAGCGCGCTCGCGTATGCCTCGCACACGCGAAGGGCATCCTCCTCGCCCAGCCCCGACGACGGCCGCACGTTTGACACCTTGTTGTTGACGCAAACTCCGCGCACCGCCTCGCGAGACCTCATCGCTCGCCGTCCGATCGACACCGGCGCGCCAACCAGAAGATTCGACGTGTACACACCAGCCGCGACCACCTCGCGCTCGCTCACCACCGCGCCCACATTCATGCGCGCAACAACACCCGACGATTCCAGCTCGCGGGGGGTAAACTCGAGCGACGTCGTCCACGCGCGGAAACCCTCCGGAAGACGTCCGCGCTCCCACATCAACGCCTCCCACTCGCTTTGCGACGCGGCCCAGTCACGGACCTCGCACCCCATCCACGCCGCCCGCAGCCCCAACGCCGACCCCACCAACAACAACAACATCCCCGATCGACTATTCCACCACCATCTTCGTTTTCTCGACCGACTTAACACTTGTTTGTTGTACTATGGCAGGAGCGTGAGTCGGGGGGACACTGTCTTATCGCGCTCCTCGTACTGAGAATACACGCCTTTGGGGGCGGCGAGAAGCTACCTTTCGCTGCTGCAACAACGAGGGGGCCGCTTGGAGTCGTAGTAGCCCATATCCACCTCGTCGGGCTCTCGTGGGAATGAAGTTAATCATCGCCCCGGTCTTTGAAAGTAACTCACTAACTAACTTCAGACCTCCCCCGAGCATGGGAGCCAGGCCGGACCGACAGGTGCCAGTCCGGAATCACGGGCCTGTAGACGAGGAGCGCCGAAAGGTCGGTCGGCGGAGAGTGACCATCAAGCTTGTCGCCATGCGACGAGGAGACCGCGATGTGATTGACAACCAACTCGTCGATAACCTTCCGTCTTCGCCCCCCGGCCATACCCCGTCCCACTGCGAACGTTCCGGCTGCCAACCGGCCCGCCCGGGAGGCGAATAGGCGCCAACCTACGCCTTGAAAGCACCATACCAATACTCGGGGAACTCGCGGACATGCTCCTCCTTCGACACTAGCCCGCGGCCATTCGCTCCCACTCGCCCACGACATCGCTCTCTCTTTCTCTCTCTCTCTCTCTCTCTCGTTGGAACTTGCTGCCGATTCCCGGGCCGAACGGCCCATGCCACACGGTACCTAGGGCGGGTACCTCGCATTGCGATCGTCACGTTCCTAGAATAGAGACTACAATAAATAAATCTCGACGAAGACGAAGTCGGCAGTGTTAGTTAGTTATCGGGAAGTTCATCTCTACTTGATTTTTTGTATAGACGTCCGTCCCCCCAATCGCGAACTCTCTGGCCTCCACATCAGAATCTTCGCACATTCACAATTATTATGGTTGGCAACTACCAGGCGTAGAGAGGCGGAAACGCAGCGAGAAGCAAGGCGAGAACAACAAAAAGAGCGCGCGTTGGGATGGGGCGCAAGAGAGGTGTAGAACGGAGGGGGCAGCGAAAAGATATAAATCTGAGGCCGAGCTGTGATGCGCACCTAATTCACGTGGTCCTTCTTCTGGGAAATTGAGAACTTCCGGTGCCGCTTGTAAGACGTATTATACCCAGCCCGTTCATTTTGTGTCGTGGACGATCGGTGAGCAGCACGAGATCGAAAGGACGGACGGACGAACAAGCATCCAACGATGCCGGATACTTTGAGACGCTTATTCTCCCCGGTCAAACCAAGCGCGAGGATATCGACAGCCTCACCCCGAACCCTCCACCCGTTCAGGAAGTCACCATGCGCACCCCCCCGTATCACCATGTTTTCTTTCCTAGTATCTCTTGCCAGATTCCGACTTATCTCACAGTGCAAGCGAGCAAGTACGGTGCCCAATCACGCAGTTCGCACCCCCCGCCGATGCTTTTGAGCTTGGCACTTCGCCACGGCAGCATTCCCCACGCGCACAATTCGAAGTTAGCGAGCGCCACTTCGCTTCGCCCCTTCACATTTACGTCCTGTATATATTAGGTGACGCGGCAGCAGCAGCCCACTCAGTAGTACGCTCTATTATGTCCCCGGCGGCGCCCGTCACCCGATTCTGGCTGCCTTCCGCATTGACTTTCAGACTCGACCATCTTCGGCCTTCCGCAATGGTTCCATTGTCCTTACCACTTCCTAGACGCTGCTGGTGTTCTGGACGACGGCTTTTGTGTAGCGACTCTACTGGTGGCTAAGCACGGCAGAAGTTGGTTATTGGTGGACCGACTTCTGAGGGCTAATAATCTTGGACTAGAAGGAAGAGTAGCTAGCTACGTAGGTGTGATATTATACTGATCATCAAATTACGCAGAAATCGAGTTGTGAGAAAAGAGTGCTCAAAACGGGAGATTGCGGAGTCTGCTGCGTGTCCTTGTACACGCACGCCGCGCCAAGTTTGACTTGACGACGTCAAAAATAAGCCGAACTAACTGCGTCCCTGCTGGGATGCTTCGTCACTTCGTGTGTCTTTCGTCTTCGTTTTAATAGTTTTTTTCCCTTTTGCCACAACGTAGCGCCACATCTAGTTTTAAGTACTGTTGGTCACGCGATTTATTTTGACGACGTCGAAATTGGCGAGCGCAAGGACCCACAGCAGCAGCTTTCATCGTCGTACTCACTCCTCCAAGCCCGAGATACTTAAAGCGGGATAATATAGCGAGCAGAAGCGCGGGCAACAACGAACAATAAGAACCTTACGATCATCATAACCCACATCATACCACCCACGCGGAAAAGCGCCGGCAGAACGGTGCGAGACGAAAGCACCCAGCGAGTCATGCGCAGAAGATACGCGGATGGCGACTAAAAAATAAGCCAAAAACCATCACGCTCACCCCTCCCCCTTTATACAAGCGGCGGTTCGTCGTCGTCGTCGACGAATGAAGGGTTTGGTGGTGAAGTTAGATTATTCCGTTGTTGTGCAAGTACTGTAGAAGGGTTCCTTCCTTGAACGTTGCGAGAGAGTGATATCATCATCAATGGAGTCGCGACTTTCCCTGCGGTGGCGCGGCCTGGTCGCGACGGCGACCGCAGCATTTTCGGGGGCGTGCGTGTTCCCGCCTTTGGGTAGGTGGCATTTATTTGTTTTGGGTGTGACCGGATGCGTAGGTCCTCGCGCGCTGGTGGGGGCGACGGCGTCCGAGACGGTGATAGAGGCGACGCGGATTTGGTCTCTGATATGTGTTGGCGCGGCGATAGGGTCGCGGGTTGGTCGGTTCGGCGGGTCGTTCCTCGACCGCACGGTGGTGAGTTCGCCGCGGTGGATCGTGGCGCTGGTCGGGCTACACGCGTTGATGGGTCTCGCGGGGAATAATCGGTTGGTCGTCGTCGTCGCGCGCGTCGGGGCGTCGGGCGTCGCGGCCGTGTCCGCGCTCGAGCAGGCGGAGCCCGCCGCGGGGTCGCGCGGGGATGCGGTCGCGGGGCTGGTCGGGTGCTTCCTGGGCTCGGCGACGCCGTTGGTGTTTTGGGTTTTGAGACGGCGCAAGAGAGACTTCAGCGCGGTTCTGACGGCGAGAAGGGCGACGCAGAGTCGGGTTTTAGGGCTGGGTCTCCTCGTCGCCGCCGTGGCGGCCGTCGTGTTTCAACGCAGTCGTCGCCGCCGCCGGCGCCGCGGCGGACAGCGGGTTTTGCCGCCCGTGGTGCCTTTGGAAGACGGCTCTCCGCCGGCGCTGTACGCGTCGAGGTGCGGTTCGCGGGAGGCCGCTCTGAGTCGGTGGCGGCGGACGCTCGCGTGGCGGTGCGAGCACGACGCCGCCGGCGTGCTGAGGGAGCCGCAGCCCAAGTACCACGCGATCAAGGGGATGTACCCCCACTCCCTCCACGGACGCACGGTCAACGGCGAGCTGGTGATGTGGGAGTTGCTGGGCTCGCTCGACACGACCGTGCTGAGGAACGGCGAGGTCACGACCGATCAGGCCTTCCGCCACTTTGTGTTCGTGCACGAATTTATATCGCGCAAGTACGACGGCGAGGCGACGCGCCTCGTGACGGTTCTCGACGTCAAAGGGCTCCGGTTCTCGCAGGTAAACTCGTTTCTGATTCGTCTCGTCTCGACCGCCTCGGCCGTGGTCGACAACCTCGTGCCGTTCCGCGCCTCGAAGATCCTCGTCATCAACGCCCCCTCGTGGTTCGGGGCCGTCTGGGGCGGCATCCGCCGCACCCTTCCGACCGAGATCCGCGACAAGGTCGAGGTCCTCGACGGCGTGACGCGCCTCGCCGAACTCCTCCAAGTTCTTCCGTCGGAATACGGGGGCGAGATTCCGCTCGGCCAGCACGACGACGAGCTCGCGATGCTCGAGGCCGCCTGCCTCCTCAACGCCGGGGAGGGGCTCGACGATTTCTTTTCGAGGCAACCAAATACCACCAGTAGTAGTAGTAGTAGTAGTAGGACGAGGACGGGGACGAGGACTCCTCCAACCCCTTTGCCGCCGCCGCCGCCTGCTTGCCGGTCGTCGTCGTCTCCGTTTCGGTCGTGGTTTGGCGCCCGGCCGACGCCCGCGCACCTCGGCACCGAGAACACCCGCTTCCACTACGACGCGCAGCGCCAGCAATGGATTTTCGAAGAAGAAGAAGAAGACGAAGAAGACGACGCTTCTTTGTCTTCCGACGACGAGGAAGCCCCGTCGCCGCGACGACGACGGCACGACGACGCCGACTCGGACTCGGAGGACGAGCGCGCGTTGGTGGCGGCGATCGAGGCCGCAACCCTCCGACGCTCGCTCCACTCGGACCACGCGATGCGCGCGTACCTCCACAGCCGCGACCCCGAGACCTGCTCTGGTCTGCAGGTAGGCCTGGTCGCGGGCCTGGCCGCGACGCGCTTCTCGCGCGCCTTCCTCGCGGTCGCTCTCGCGCCCTGGCTCTTGGCCCCCGCGAGCCGCGGCGGCCTCGGCCTCAGGGTCGGCGACGCGGCCGCCTGCTGCGCCGCCGCATCCCTCGCCCTCCTCGTCCTCGCCTCCCGCGTCTCCGAACCCTGCCGACGCATGCCCGCGGACGCCCCCCTCCGCGCCTTTCGCGTCGCCTCGGGAGGCAGCTTCCTCGTCGCCGCGGCCGCTCCCGAGCTCGCGCCCTCCCTCGGCGGCGGCGCCGGCACCACCGGCGAGCTCCCGCGCGACTCGAACGCCGTCCTCGTCACGGCCTCCGTCTCGCTGGCCCTGCTCCTCCTCTTCACGCACTTGGCCGCCGCTTCCGCTTCGGCAGCCGTCAAGCTCGCCGACCTCGTCTCCGACCGTCGCGTCCGCCAGACCCGCGCGGCCTACCTCGCCACACTCTTCGGCGACCTCTCTGGACCCCCGGCGGCCGCCGCCCTCCTCGCCGCCGCCCTCGATCGCAACGCCCCCTTCCCCTTTAACGCCTCCGCCGGCCTCTCCGCCTTTGCCGTCCTCAACGCGGCCCTCTACCTCCTCTCCTTTCTCGTCTACAAAAAAGTCGTCGGCGACGTCGCCGGTTCCAGGACCAATTGCGCCGCCTTCTTCGAACTCCCCGCGAGGGACCTCCAGCGCTGTGCGTTTCTGTTGTTTCGCGACGTGCTGATTTTATGTCCTTCCAGGTCTCGACGACGCCATGGAAGCCGGCCCCGACGACGCCGACCCGCGCTGACCACCTTATAATAGTACTTTAACTTACGATGCACATTCGGGACTTGCGTGACGAGACGGGGAGCCCGGCCGGCGATCGCCGCCGCGATCCCGAGACTCCAGCGCCATCATCCTCGCTGGCACCACCCCCTTTTTCTTCTTCTTCTTCTGAGTAGGAAGAAGAAGACGCGTCGGCGGCAATGGCGAGTTGTTGTTGTTGTTGTTGTTGTTGGGAGGCAGCAGAGGCCGTGCGCCGCCGCCGCCCGGCGGCGTCGGCGTCGCGGCGGCGCACTAAGCGGCGAGCCTCGAGCTTGTTCGAAATTGCGCGCTCGACCGCGCGCTCCCAGTCCGCTGCGGACATCACGCTGCCGTTCGTGGTCTCCAACTCCCCAAACTCGCCGCCGGAATCCCGCAGAAAGGCCCGCACCTTCTCGAACTTGGCCCGAGCCGCGTCGACTTGGGCGCGCTCGAGAAGGTCGTCGTCGTCGGCGTCGATCGCGTGGAACACCTCGCGCGCGAGGAGCCGGAATTTGCCGGCGAACTCCCGGTCGGCGTGCCGGTCCGACTCGAGCGTCGCGAGCCCGGCACGAACGGCCGCGGCGACCGCGCATTCCCGCGGCGCGTCGAGCTCGAACAAGACTCGCTCCAACTCGACGACAATAGGGGTCTTCTCGAGGGCCAAAAGGGTCTGTTCGAGATCGAGGCCCCCGTCCATCAACTCGAAGACACGCTTCGCATCGGCCTCGACCTCGCTCGCGAAGGCGGCGTCGGCGTCGCGGTTTTTTTTACGTTCGGCGAGAAGCGCGACGAGGGCCTCCTCGATCGCTCGCGTCCAGTCAAAAATCCCCAGGCTGTTCTTTTTCTTCGCGAGCGCCGACACCGCCGAATCGATGCGCTGCGGGACCAGGAGATACTGGAGGTCCTTGCTGTTCGAGTTGAAGAGAAAGTTGCGGACGTCCTCCCGCGCGACGCCCCGCCGGACGTCCTCCAAACTCAAAGTCCCGCGCGCGTCGGCGTCCATCATCTCGAACGCCGCCTTGGCCAACGCCAGAAAATCGGACGCGTACGCCTCGTCCTCCGCGTCCACGGGTCGAGACGAGCATCGCTCCAGAAACCCCCGCGCGTCGAGCATTTTTGGCTCCCCTTCCTTCTCGAGCCGCGGCCGCCGCCCTTCGCTGCGCGACCTGCGCAACGTCCGCCGCCGCGGGCTCTTTTTTGTTGTTTTCTCATCAACAATCGGGGGCGGGCTGTTTTCGAGGTCGAGGTCGCCGCGCGCGTGCTCGGCCAGGAGCCTGAGGAGCGCCTGGCGCTTGGGGGGCACCACCGCGCCGAACGTCGGTCTTCGCTTCGTCGCGCGGCGCGCGCGCGCGAGCCACGCGTAGAGCTCGGCAAACGAAACGGTCCCCGATCGATCCGCGTCGAGCTGCGCGAAGGCGTCGTCGAGCTGCGACCGCCGCGGCGGCTTGATGCCCAGCAACGCGCCCGTGCGCATCATCTCCCCGAATTCGACGCGATCGATGCCGCCAGACCCGTCAAAGTCGAACGTTCCGAACAGCCTTTCCACGAACGGCCCGTCTTCCGACGGTGGCACCTCGGAACGCACGGCTTTGAGGTGGTGCTCGTACCGCTTCGGGTACTCGAGGGCGAGACGCTTGGCGATCTCGTCGTTCTTCGCCTTGCGGACGAGCGACGAGAGCTCGAGCCGCGCCGTTTGATTTTTTGTCGTCGGAAACTTCGAGGCGCGCAGCGAGTCGACCTCGCGCCGCAGCCACGTCCGCGCCGCGCGCTGGGCGGCGGCCGTCCGCAACGCGCGACCGCCGAGCTCCCCGAGCTGACGGCGTATTCGGGCGCGGACTCGCCCGAGCTCGCCGAGCCGCGCGACGCGACGCCGGAGCGCGTCGCGCGCGACGGCAAACGAGGCACGGTGCGCCCGCGCCGCCGCCCCGCGCGCCCGCAGCGCATCGCACGCCGACACGCGCCGGTACAGTCGCGCGACGGCAGAACGGCCCGACGCGCACAGCCGCCCGAACGCGTCAGACCGAAGCTCGGCGTGCCGGGCCGCCGACCTCGCCGTCGAAACCAACCCGGCGAGCGCGACCCCTCGGGCCTTGGTTTGGGCGCGGACGCGCTGCCCCAGGCGCGCGAGGTCGCGACCCGCGACAGCCCGCGCCCCGACGACGACCGCTAAAGTTCTGCGCGACCGATGCCGCAGCCGCGCGAGAGCGACGTCGCGCCTCGTCGTCGCCGCGACCGCCTCGACCCCCAACCTCGCGAGGTCGCGCTGCGCGGCTCGCAGCAGCGGCGACCGGGCTTTGGCGCTCGCGCCGCGGGCTCGGAGGTAGTCGAATGCCGCCGTCGCGACCGCGTGCCGCGCGTAGGCGCGATTGACCTTGGTGGATCGTCCCGCGCGCGCGTCCCTCTCGCCTCGCGCTTTCCGCGCCGCGCCACCCCTCAAATACCGCGCCGTCTCGTCCTGCTTTAAACGATGCTTGCGGGCCCGCGCGACGCGGTCTCGCAACCACGCCGCCGCGCGCCGCTGGGCCTCGGCGTGGTCCCGCGCCGCGCGGGCCGCCGCGCGCAACGCGACCAGGCTCGTCGACCGCGCGCCCGTTTCCGACAGCCGCCGGAACGCGCCGGCCCTGCGCCGCGCGTGCCGGATCGCCGAGAACCCCCGACGCACCAGATAGGCAAACGCCCCGCCCCGCGCCTCCTTGATCCGCCGCACGTGCGCATCCCACGTCAACCCGCGCGACCGTCGCTCGACGTCCGGCTTACCCTCGGCCGCCGTCTCCTGCCGCCGCCGCTGCTGGTCGATCCACGGCTTGACGGGGACCTTTGTTTTCCGGGAGCAGCAGCCGCCGAAAGCCGCGCCAATCTTTGCCGACGACACGAACAGCTCGTAGTCCACGACAACAACAACCGATTCTTCGTGCTCGTCGGTCTTCTTCGAAGCGTAGTGGGAGGCGAGCGCTCCGATTTCCTCGTCCGAAAGCGCGTCGCCGCTCGCGCAGCGGACCGCCGCCTCGAAGTATTTTGCCTCGACGTGGCCCGTCTTGCGGTCGTCGAGCAACCGAAACAGACGCTCGAGGGCCGTGGGGTCTGCCGCCTTGAGTGGTCTCGACGATAAGCAGCCCTCGACCGAGAGCGTCGGAGGTTCGCCGCGCTTCGCGGCCTCGACGAGAGCGCGCCGCGCCAACGACCTGGCCAGACCCTCCCCAAAACAAAAACACCCCTCGTCGGGCTTCCTTGCGGCGGCGAGCGCGTCGCGCTCGCTTCTCCTCAAATCGAGCGCCGCGAGGTACCGGGATTCCTCCAACGACACCGCGCCCGCCGGCGGCGCGAAGAGCCGCTCGAGGAGTCGAACCGCGGGTCTTCGCGTCTCGCGCGGTCCCAGCAAATACGCGCTCTCGAACAGCTCGAAATCAACGTCATCGTACGGCAACCTCCGCGGCGAGACGGGGGGCAGCCGCGTCGATCTGAACGACGCCTTCGTTCTCTCGCTGCCGACCGGCGATCCTCCTCCGGACACGAGGCTCGCGGCGACAGCGCTCGCCAGCCTTTTGATTCTAGGGTCGTCGGGATGCGTCGCGAGACTCCGCTGGACCGCGCGCGCAGCACCGACTTCCGTAGCGATCGCAGCTCCGCGCGGAGACGACGTCACGAGGCGCAGGGCCTCGAGCCCCTTCACCACATCGACACTCATGGCCCCGATCGCGGCCAAGGCCGTCTCTCTCAGACCCGCCTCCTCGTCCTCGCCGAGCGCCGCGAGCCGCTCGACGCGCCCGAACCGCCTGAGCGCGGAGACAAGACGCTCCATCACCAGCGCTAACACATTATCCTCAACGGTCAAATAAATAGATAATTCACGACTTTTTTGGAGGATTTATTTGGAATGTAGATGTGTGGTGATGCGATTTATGATAAATAACTACAGCACCTTAGCAAATTCGGACGCGGGCTCTCTCTCTATACACTCCCAGTTTGGAGACAGCAGCGGCACGGCTTCTGCCGCGCTAAACCGCACCCGACGACGTAATAACGAACCGGGTTGGTTCGCAGCTGCAGCTTGAGATCATATCACCCCTAATTCAAGCAAGACGCAACTCGGCTTTTTTGCAGCGCCCACGGCAGCATCGGCCGCCGCGCGTCGCTTGCTCCTCACTCCTCTGCGAGTTGTTTGTCGTGCCGTTTGTAAAGGCCGTGGTACAGGCGAAGGGACGCTGGATCTGCAGCGAGTCTCGCTTGGTCGCACGACGCGAGATATTGGGAGATTATTGGCTCGCCCGACCGGCCGCCGTAGGAGCAGCTTGTCCAATTATAGGTCGTCACGTCCGACGCTTCTGCGAAAGCCGGATGGTACGCGCAAGTTCAACACTTCAGGAGAATGCCGAAGTGCACCACCGTGCACACACACGTGGCGAAGCTATGTCACCACCAGCCTTGTTTTTGACGCCGCAGGAATCAATGAAGATAGAGCACAACAACGGCCAGCCTTTGATGACCTCGATGTTGTACCGTCAGATGACGAGATTTGTCGTGCTGTACGGCAGCTCAATCATTCAGCTGGTGGAGTATCGTGCGTTCGTGCGGAAATATGGACGCTCGCTGGTCGTAAGACCGAGCGAATAAATAGTGCATGATTTCTTTCTTTGTCTTCCGAGAAACAACCCCGGGAGGAGGAGCGCGGGATATCATCGACCTTCTTGGTGTTTTGCCGAAGAAAGGTGACCTTTTTGCTGCCAGGTTCTTATCGCGGGCGGCGTGATGATGCTCAAGGTCGCGCAAAAGACTGTCTCCAACATCATGTCTCGGTGTCATATCCGCTGAGCTACAACAACACGAATCGCGGGCGCGGGTTTCGGCCGGTAAGGAGGACTGACTGCAGACGCAACCTTCAGCAGCCTCAAGATGACATTAAAGAAGAAGCGCCGTGAGCATGGCATGGAAGCGTAGGTTCTATTCATTTATTTCGCCAAGACTTTTTTGACAGAGGAGTCCCGCGGGAACTCCTGCGAGAGCGAGTGCTATCAAAGTTCGGCCAGCGAAACGCCTCTTTATAGCGCACAGCAGTGTATTATTTAAGTGCGGCACTCCGTCTCCGGCGTTACCGCCTCATCATCGGCGTTGAGCAGCAGCGTGATGTCCGGTTCTTTTCGTTTTTCTATACACGGCGACCTTGACCATTACATGGCGACGTCGTGTCAACAAGGTCGGGAACCAGCGTGCGTTTTCGAGACGAAAAGCAAGACGATGTACTCACCGGACGCCGCTACGACGCAAAAACGACACTTAGCAAGATGGGGTATGGAAGTCCACAGGGGTGACCGCCCAAGCTTGGAAAGACACTCACAATCTCCGAGATGATAGTGCCAAACCAGGCAGACAACAAAAGAAGAAAGGGAAAACAAAAATGTTAGTGGTATCTCTTGTTGTTCTTCCCGTCGTCGTCTCCGGTCTCGGCGAGGTCCGCGAGTTGAGCGAGGCGAGCTTCGATGGAGTGGTGAGTCAGTCGAACGTGCTCGTGGAGTTCTACGAACCTGATTGCGGTCACTGCGAGACGATGGAACCTGAGTTTTTCGCCGCTGCCGAGTCGCTCGAATTCGAAGAAGACGTCGTGTTCGCGCGGGTCGACACGAAGGAGAACCCCGCGTTGAAGAAACGGTTCAAGATCGACGGGCACCCGATCTTCAAGTGGTTTGCGAAATCGACCCAAGCTCAGAATTTTTACTACGTTCACTATAGCGGTCGCATGGCAAACACTTTTCTGGAGATGGTCGGCAAGCGCCTCGACAAAAGCTTCCCAGAGCTCCCCCCAATCGTCTCCAAGGTCATCAAGATCAAGGCGGCGGCCTTTGACGAGACGGTCTTGGAGCTTGGCGTCGACGCGTTCGTCGTCTTGTACACTCCGTGGACCGAGAACAAGCGCGTCGCGGAGGCGCTCGACCAGACGGCAAAACTCTACGCAGACGTTCGCATCGTAAAGCTTGGCGTCGAGACCTTGTACGAGCGCGACATCGGAGACCGCTACGATTGCCGCACCTACCCGTGTTACTTTTTGTTCGACAAACTAAACAGACGAAACGAATTCGTCGACGGTCCCTTCGACGACGTCAACGGCTACGTGAGATTCTTGAACCGAAATTTGGGGACCGACAAGGACCCGGCGACCCTCGATGACCGCGCGATGGCCGGAAGAATCCCGGAATTAGACCGGATCCTCCCCTCGAGAGACGCGGCCGCTCTGGATGCCGTCCCCGTCTCCGACGATCAGCGAGATACTAAACAGTACTACCTGAAAGTTTCAAAGCGCCTCGAAGACACCGCCTCGGACGACGCCTCCCTCGAGTACCTCCGCGCGGAAGCGCGCCGCCTCACGGCCCTCCTCAACAAGCCTGGTATCTCCGTCTCCAAGCGCAAGGACCTTGCCGTCCGCAAAAACGTCCTCGGTGCCTTCGCCCACGCGATCGACAAACTCAAAGCAAAAGACTCCTCTCCTTCCAACTCTCGCCACACACACCGAGCCGAACTCTAATAATAACACTAGTGACTGGGCTCGGCCTCGCTCGCCGCGTTCTCTGAAGAATAGAAGAAGACGAACTCACAACCTTTTGGTACGTACGTGTGTTCTGGGGGCCCGGGCCTCTGGCTCTGCCGGCTTGAGGCAAGGTTGGCTTGGTCACATACCACCAGTAGCATTGTCTGTCGGCAACCAAGATAACAAACAAACTGTGCCTTGCCCAAGCTAATAAAAAACTTGCTTGCTTACTATCTATTTGGGGTCGCTGCCGTCGTCGTCGCTTGCGTGCCAGAAAGAAAGTATAGACGCTTGGCTTGCTCGGCTGCGGTCCCCGTCCTGATCAGCCCGGCGTGCACGCTTGAGAGCGTCGAGAACACCTTATTCTAATTCGGACGAGGTATGGAATTTCGCTAAAAAATCGCACCTCGCTACTACTTTATTGTCTGTCCAGATGATGGGCGGCAGCGTCTGTGGCACGTCGTAGTTCCGCGGCCTTTTGCATGCCCTTCGGACGTCTTTTTATTGGTGCTCTTTATTCTTCTTCTTGTTGTTGTTGTTGTTGTTGTTGTTGTTGCCTGGTATATTTTGCTGTTGTATTTGGGTGTTCTCGTGGGAGACGGATGCCCTTTGTGCAATTAATTAATTCGTGTGCCCGGCTGTTCGTTTGGCTGCGCGTAAGGCTGCGGTTGCCACCGCATGCTGTAGTAGCGGCGCGCGCTATAGGTGAAATCGATCAAAGTTTAGAAGAGGGTTTTTAATGCACGCGCGCCTCAGAAACCACGTACAGGAAGCGTGTGTGGCCATGCACGTGTCGTGTTGCAACGAGCCGTGTGCTCTCGAGCGCGTGCGTGAGCTCGAGCGATCGGGGATCTCACTTGCGTTACGTTTCGCGATGGGGCCACGAACAATAATCGTTGAAAAGGTCGGGGGTGCTCTCTTCATCAAGCAGACAAAGATACCAAGAGATTATGATTGAGATAGCGCCAAAAAAACTCTGGCGATTTGGGTAGACTCACGACGCAGGCCGCGAAACAAAGACACCAGGTTGAGACGCCAGCGCTCACGATGTCGCTGATATTCTCAGGGTGTCGATTTAATATTGGCGTCCGGAGGCGTGAGTGCAAGGCACGTTTTCATTGCTCTCGCGCTGGCGAGGCTTGCAGTCGAGAAGGTCACAACCATAATAATAAGTGACGTCAATTCAATCATTGGATACCTCGGTATGATAGGGACTTGATGCGAAGTCGAGTTGTTTGGCTCGTCGTACGCATCACAAGCGCCGACTTGGTGTCTCTCGGTGTACACACAACCTCCATCGACGGGGTCCAAGAGCCGGCGTCGGTCGCCATCGGAGACATCAACCAGGATGGGTTGGTGGATGTCGTTACAGCATTTGAAGATGGTATTAACGTGTACTCGTTCGGGGATTGGACGAGGCGGCGCGTCGCAAACGCCACCGAGGGCGCGTTCACGATCGTCGCAGTGGGCGACGTTGACGGCGACGCGGACCTCGACCTGGTGTCGGCAGGCGATTTCGACGCAATATTGTGGCACGAGAATCATCAGGGCATTCGATGGCCGACGCACGACGTCGCGCGAGGCCTAGACGGCACCTTGGACCTCCAGATCGTTGATTATGACGGCGACGACGACATAGACGTCATAGTGGCAAATTTCTTCTACGACACCGTTTCGGCGTACCTCAACGATGGATTCGGTACGTTCGCTTATCGAGAGATAAGCACGATGTTGGGCGTCGTGAGCGCCTTCGGGGCAGACGTGGACGGAGACACTTCGCAGGACGTCGTCGCGAGCGCCGTCACCCACGACTGGCTTGTGTGGTATCCGCACGGCGAGGGCGCCGTCGACGTGAATTACGAGCCGCTCGGTATCGACGACTGCTGGGCGGCCGATTTGGACCGCGACGGCGCCGTCGACATCGTGAGTGCCGCACGTGCAACCGACGAGATCGCGTGGCACAAGAACCTCGATGGCAACGGCACGTTGTGGGAGAAGCGCCTGATCACGACCTCGGCCGTGGCTGTTCGCCGCGTGGTCGTCTACGACGTCCTCCGGGGCCCGTACTTGGACGTCTTCGCCGCTAACTTCGGGGAGGGAAGTGTCATGTGGTACACGTATGACGAGGACGAATGGACCGAGACCCTCGTGGCGGCCGTGCCGCGCGCCTACGACCTCGGGGTTTTCGTTCTCGACGAGCCCGTCTCGCGGGGCGCCGTCGTGTCGATCGGCTTCGAAACCGCAAACGGCCCCGTCGCATTCCACGACCTCCAGCTCGCCCCAGCGCCCACGCCGGCGCCGACACTTACACCCCGCCCTTCCGTGTTCCCGACGCTGATTCCGACCACCGCGCCTAGCTCCGGGCCGTCGATCTTCGATCCGTACCGTCCGACGCGCGCCCCCACGACTCCGATCCCCTCGGCCGCACCGACCGCGCCGCCGCGAAAGAAAAAGTTCGTCCGCGTCTTCTGCGCCGATCGGCTCCACGAGGCTGCGGGCGCCTGCGGAGGCAAATCCTACGCGTACCTCGCCGCCTACGCGGCCGTCGCCACCGCGATCGTGCTCGTTCTCCTCGCCGCGTGTGCCAAGGCCACCTACATCCTCATCAAACCATCCCTCCTCTACTACGAACCGTACTACATGCCCGAGGTCCAACTTTGCATCAAAAAGTGGAAAAAATCCTGCGTCCGCAGATGCCTCTGCGGCTGCTGCCCCAAACGATGCAAATGGCCGGACGACGAGGACCCGCTCCGCCCCTCGGACGGCGTCCCACTCAAAGCAGGTGACTGTCCCATCCGCGTCGTCACCGACGTCCCGCGGTCGAGCCAGAAAATCCGTTTCGTCAAGACGGGAAGGCCACGGGAAGTCAGGATCGTCTAGATCACCAGGATGCGGTTCTTAAAGTAGTGTGTATATCTGATGCTTGAAGGTCGTTGGTGCGTTGTGCGGCGGCATGAAGGATGTGCCTGAAGGGCGTAGATGGGTATGCGGGGCCTAGTCGGGGGGGGTCATTCATCTTTGAGCCGCGGGGCAGGCGGAGAGAGGACTGGCCCCGCCCGTAGGTCGTACGCATGCTGCCGCCGGACGTATGTGCGACGACGTGCGACGTCCTGCCGGGCGCGGGCGGCCCGGGTGGGGCTGCCCGAGGCGCGGCGACATGGTTGAGGGCGGCGAGGGCACAGCGCGCCCGGCCCAATCCGTTATGGCGATCCCCCATACGTACCCACACGGTGAAACGCTCTAGATTTCCGGCACCACAGGGTCCATCCAGATATTACTTGGTAGCCTCCAACAACATCATCAGAATGCTTCGGTAGACGACTTTTTCGCAATGCTGCGATCGGCCGCGGTGGCGTGCGGCGTCGCGGCGGTGATGATTGGCGTGTACTTGAGCGGAGACTGCGACTTGTCGCTGCGGGTCGCCGCGGCGAAAGGGCTGCCAGCGAGGGCCTTCCAAGGCGAGCGCGTGTGGATCGTTGGGGCGTCAACGGGTATCGGTGCCGCGCTCGCAACGGAATTGGCCAAGCGCGGCGCCGCAATCGCGCTCTCTTCGCGGCGCGTCGAGTTGCTCGAGAAGGTGTCTCGCGAGTGCGGAGGGGGAGCGGTCGTTCCTCTGGACGTTCTCGCGTTTGACGCTCGCGAGAAAGCGGCCGAACGCGTCGTCGAGGAGCTCGGTGGCTTGACGACAGTCGTGCTCAACGCGGGGCGCAGCCAGCGACAGCTCGCGCTCGATACGCCGCTCGAAACGACGCGGGAAATCATGGAACTGAACTTCTTCGCCGTCGTCGCGCTCGCCAAGGTTGCCGCGGAAAAGATGATCCAGACGGGCGGCGGCCACGTCGTTGTCACGTCATCGATAAGTGGCAAGATCGGCACGCCGATCGCGAGCTCCTACTCGGCCTCAAAGTTCGCTCTTCACGGCTACTTCGACGCCCTTCGGGTCGAGCTCCTCAATCTCGATATCCGCGTCACCCTCGTTTGCCCCGGACCCGTTGTCAGCGACCTCCCGAGCCACGTTCACGGCCTCAAAACTCTCGACAGAGCCGCGACCAAGATGCCGACCCAGCGCTGCGCCGAGCTCATGGCCGTCGCTATGTACTACCGCTTCCCCCAAGTCTGGATCTCCAAGCAGCCCGAGCTCCTCTTCACGGTGCTGAGCCAGTACACCCCCAACTTGGCCGTCGCGGTCGCGAGCCGCGTCGGCCAAAAGCGCGTCCGCGCCATCGAGCACGGCCACGACATCTTCGCCTACAACTAACATCACGAGGAGTACCGAACTTGGACGGGGCCAAATGCGGCGGGGGCATCGTCGGGCCATCGGCCCGCGGCGGGTCGCCGGAGCGCGAGGAGTTGAGCGCGATCGTCGACGGTCGCCTCGAGGACGAAGGGGTCGATCGGCGCGACGGCGGCGCAGGCGTCGACGAGGGCGGCGACCGCCTCGAGGTCCCTCTCGACGTCGCCGAGGTCGCCGTCGACCCGACACGCGGCGACTCGACCCTTCCTTACGAGCGCGACGTATCGTTTTTCATCCCCCTCAACTTTCGCCGCAGCTACCAGGCGAACGCCGCGCATCCTGAGATCCATCACCGCCGAATCGAAGACCCCCGCCTCGGCCGCCAGCGTCGTCGCCGCCGTCAGCGCGAGCATCGTGCACTGCGGCTCGCCGTCCCCATAGGCCGCGCCGAGTTCTTCCGCGACGATCTTGGCGACCAGCGCCGTCGCCGCGTCATCCGACTCGGCCGCGACTTCCGCGGCGCTCAGGTCAACCATGGCCTCCTCCTCCTCCTCCTCCTCCTCCTCCTCCTCCTCGAGAGGAGGAGAATGCTCACCAAAGAATCTTTCGTAGCGCTCCCCATCGCTCTCCGACATATTTCCAGATGACTCTCCGAACGTTCTAGGCTTAAGCCAAAAACGATGATGTTTGTTTCCCCGGCCACACAACTGTCGTCGTCGTCGACGGCCAAGAGGGGAATGTTCTTTGAAAACCCAGGATCCCAGTTCAGCTCTCACCGTAACCACCATGCACATTTAAATATGGAACAGCTAGGAAAAAATGGGAGCAGAAAGAAAGAAAGAACGAAAGAGCGACTCGGGAGAGAGGTCCCAGACGCATCGACCTCCTCCTAAAAGGTGGAGGAAAGTTGTTGCTTCGTCGGAAACGTCTTGGAATCGGCCCACGATTCAAACATTATCCACATCCCACGCGCCGAAGACGGTATTGTCAAAATCGAATTCTTCGCCGGGTGGCGGGTAGAGCCAGGAGCCAGGGAAGATGTGCTCCCCGTTGAGGGCCTCGAGGGACTCGATGAGAGTCATGGAGGTGAGGTCGCCGTCCTTGTATTTGCGGATGCTAGTCGCGACGACGTCTTTGCGCGCATTCAGCCTGGCCTGCCAAACGAGCTCGTTGACGTAGTGGGCCACGTTGAGGAACTGCATGTAGTCGTGATCATCGGCGTCGGGTGTGGCGGGTTTGAAGTCGGGGCAGCGGAACTGGCGAAGTTTGGGCGCGAGACCGCGGAGCTTCTTTTCGGCGTCGCGCCACGAGAGCTCGACGTTGTCGTTCGCGCCCCAGTCAAATTCGAGGACCTTTTGCATCTCGAGAAGCTCGTCGAAGAGGGTTGAATCTTCGGCGAGGAGCGTGCGCGGCTCGAGGCCGGTCGCGACCATGGCCGAGTCGTTGAAGTGAGTCTCGAAGGACTCGACGAAGTGCGCGATCACGTCCCCGCGCCATTTTTCGTCGTTCTTCTCCGTCTCGAGCTCTTCAAAGTGCTCGTCGACCCAATGCTGGTCAAAGGTTGGACTCCACCAGTCTCCCCAGAACCACCAGCCAGCCCCCCAAGCTTCGTCGACGTAGAACGTGTAGTCGACCGCCGGCTCGGACGTCGCGCGAGAAAACCATTCTCGTTCCTCGGCGTCCTTTCGAAGCTCCTCGAGAATTTCCTCGTGCAACGAACGATGCCGCTCTGACGCCGACACCGACGTCGAGAGCATCGGCCCGACGACGTGCGCCTCGAGCGTCCCCCGCAGCTCTTTGAACAGACCGTCGAACGCCAATTCAACGTAAGGCTGCATCGCGTTCCTCGCTTGGAACGTCACCGACTCCTCGCTTAGCGCGGCGGCGTCGAGAGCGCGCGAGACGTTGATCTTGTGAACCTTCTCCAGCTCGCGCATCTTGGCGCGCAGCGTCAGCGCCATGTCGCGCTCTCGAATGTCCATTTCCAGGTGCTGCTCCAGCTCTTGCCCGAGCTTGGTGACGCGCGAGTGGGCCGAGTGCTGCGCCAGCCGCAGTTCGGCGCGCTGTTGAGCGAGCTTGGGGCTCAATCGTTTCAACAGCTTGTCCGACCGCCACACCGACACGCCCGTCACGCACACCGTCGCGACAAGTACCCCTAAGAAGCGACACAAGATTTTCCGCGAGACGACGTACGCCGGCTCCGTGTCCTTCGACCCCCCCTTGGTGCGTTTTAGGCCGGCGAGGCCCTCGAGGTCCTCCATCAGCTCCTTCGACGCGCTCGTCTTCGTCTTCGTCTTCATCTTCATCACCCCCCTCAAGAACCAAATTGCAGCTCAGCTCCCGGGAATTCTTTGGCTTTTTTGGCTTCGCTTTTATTACTCGCTCTGCACAATAGCTTCTAATGTAGGTAGATACTTTCGGTATCTTTCTTTCTTTCTTTCATTCTTTCACTTGGAACAAAATAATCGACTTCTCTAATCCCTTAAGCACTTCGCTATTGCACTTTCAATATAAAAAACTTTTGTTTATTCATAACCTGCTGTTTGAACTTGTACATCACTAGAAAAAAAGCGGCTTTAGCTTCTTTTTGTTGTTGAACACCGAAACTTGGCCAGCTAAGCCATGACACCCTTATTACTAAACCCTCAACGATTGCTCTTTGTCTTTTGTCTTGAGGGGGGAGCTGGGACTATGACGAAGCAAGCACGCAGGAGAAGAGAGTTTTTTTATTCTGATTACGCTGCCCTTTTTTAACTCCACAATGCGGCGCTATCGTCCTCCTCACCATGATAATCGGCCACCTTCCGGCTATGCGGCGCCCTCATCGATTATGGCTGAAACCCAGGCACACAGGAGTGGAAGGCCGAATGCCCGACTTGTGGGCTGATAGCATCCCGTGGCCGGAGTTAAAGAGCGTGGTTGAGATCATGTTTCGTAGGGCATTCGCTCTTTTACAGTTAGATGTCTGTTCCTTCGGGTTTAACCCAGATCGCCAACGCGACCCGCTTTCGGCACTTTTTGGATCTTCCTCCCTAGCTCAAACTTCAAGTTCAGAGTCAAAGAGCGCCAGAAGAGATGAGCGAAGATGAAGAAGAAAGAGGAAGATACCAAAAGGAGGGCGAAGAAGAAGCAGGAAAGAGAAAATGGGTAAGATTGCAGGGAGCCAAAGGGAGAGAGAAGGGGGGGGGGGGAGAAGAGGTGAGGACAGTAAAGAAGGAAGTTATTATAGCTAAGAGAGAACAAAATGAAGATGAAAGCGAAGGAGGGCAAAGACGGTTTTACGAGCAGAAAGGGCGACTCGAGAAGCGACCAAATGAACAGAAGGACGAGTGAAGAAAACCGTCGAGCAAGTGAAGCAGAGAAAAAGAGCGACTGCTACGAAGAGAGACATGAAAAGACGACACTAGCCGACGGTCGCAGCACGATGCCGTACTTCCCGGACAGGCCGCCATAAATTATTCCGTGCGAGGCGGTAAAATGTCGCGAGAACACGCGAAAACCACAAAAGCTTCATCTGCATCAGCGACACGAGCAACAAGGACGGCAATAAGCCCCGCAGGCCGGCAAACGAAGTTATAAGCGGCGCCCGTGCCATTGGAGCAGAAGAACGTCGCGTCCGTAAATCAAGAGCAACGGGAGTCCGGTGAATAGACGGGAATATTGTGCTCTCGAGTATAATAACGACGTTATGAAGCAGCAGAGTAGTCACCTACGTAACTTCGTCGTTGTCTGCAGTTGTGACAAACCTTACAAAAAAAAAAGCCTGACCAACCTCGCAGAAAGAAAGAAAGAAAGAAAGAAAGAAAGAAGGAAAGAAAGAAAGAAAGAAAGAAAGAAAGAAAGAAAGAAAGAAAGAAAGAAAGAAAGAAAGAAAGAAAGAAAGAAAGAAAGAAAGAAAGAAAGAAAGAAAGAAAGAAAGAAAGAAAGAAAGAAAGAAAGAAAGAAAGAAAGAAAGAAAGAAAGAAAGAAAGAAAGAAAGAAAGAAAGAAAGAAAGAAAGAAAGAAAGAAAGAAAACACTGGAGTTCGACGCTTGTTTGTACGTATCACGTTTGTTCTTGTTGTTAAATCAGATCGCCCACACCCTATTTGGAAGTGACAACCCCACCCACATCTTTCATGCTCCTCACACACACCCCCCTCTTAGCAGTCGACATTTAAAGACAAACTCACCCACACCCTTCATGCCCCCCCCCCACACACCCCGCTCTTAGTAGCAGTCGAAAGACAAAAACAAAGAATCGGCGGAAACTGGGAGAGACGGAGGAGAAACCGAACGCCATCTCGCACAAAACCCATTTATGATGGATGTTGTCCGCGATTTTCTTCGTTTGCGATAGTGCGTGGTACTTTGTGCTCAAGTTGCGTGACGCGAAGTTATAGTGGCCTGTGAGTCCGACCCTCATAACCTCCCTCGCTGGACCAGCTCAGCACGGTGGATCCATGACAGTTGCATACCTTTATCCGCCGAGTCGCTATCCATCATTAGAATGTTGCGCGGTTGATACCCGGAGTCCGTTCTCGAAGGTGCATTGCCGCCGGGATATGATTGTTGAGCGTCGGCTTGGTAATCAATCAATCCCAAGCGCGCTTAAGACTGCCGAAATTATCACTGCATTCGTTGAAGAATGATGGCTCGGCTCGGCACCACGTTGCGCTATGGCGCGAGCTGTCCGATCTTGAGGTCGTGAAAGTGCGTTGGCGAGATCGCCCGCCGCTACCCTGATTGGGACGAGCTCTTCGCTGCCAAATATATATGTCGTGGTCACGCCATCTACTACGAGAGCCGAACCTGGTGGGTGGTGCCGCCGCCGCCAGCGTGCCAAGTTCAGGAGAACCCCCCTTTATTTATAGCAAACGCGTTGTGCTCGTGCTGCCCTCCCTCTCACCCAAAACAAATGAGTGATCCCGCCGCGAACTCGACGAAGCTTGCACTCGAAGCGCGCGTCGTTCGTTCTCTACCCACTTCACGGCACGTATCCACGTATAACCCAATCTGGAGGCTCGGATTCCTCGTCGCGCGCACGAAACAAACTGTGAGATCATTGATCGATTTCCTTGGCGGCGGCGGCGGCGGCGGGGGAATTGTATGTTTGCGCACACATACTGCCGCAGCAGCAGCAGCAGCAGTAGTATAGCGTATATAGACACTGCGCGCGCGTAAGAAGAAGAAGAAGAAGAAGAAGAAGAATAAGAATAGGGCAATGTTGTTGTTGTTGTTGTTGTTGTTGTTGTTGTTGTTGTTATCATCAGGTCAGGCAGGAGGAGGAGGGGCGTCGCTCGATGGCGAATCCCCCCCCTCCCCGGGCGGCGGTGGTGGGTGATTCGTGGTATTTGCGGGGGGGTATTGTGCTCGGGCGCGCGCGAAAGGGGGGAATATGGTGTCGAAGCGGCGGCGCTCGTGGCGGACGAGGGCAGCGTAGAATACGTTTCCGTGCGTTCGGCTGGCGACGGGGAGGCCGTCGAAGTACTCGTCGTTGACGGCGCGGGAGACGCCTCTTTGCTGGAAGAGGGGGTCGGAGAAGACGTAGCAGACGGCGAGGCCGAAGAGAAGGTTGAGGGGGACGCAGGCGCAGACAAGGGCGGCGGAGAGGAGGATAGCGACGAAGAGGCGCGTGCGGTGCGGGTCGGCCCAGCGGTGGAGCGCGCGGCACTTGATGAGGGTCGTGTTGTAGTCGTGGAAGCAGGCCTGGGCCTTGCCGAGGCCAGCTCGGAGTTCGCGAAGTTGTCTGAAGACGCCGCCCGAGTCGGTCCTGGGGGAGGCGCGTTTGGCGGAGGAGGTCGAGGACGACAAAGGGGGTGTCGTAGGCTGGTCGGGGGGCTTTTTGTTGTTGTTGTTGTTGTTCGAGACCGAGGACTTTCTCGCGTCGTTTTCGGCCGCGAGGGTTTTGCGGAGGCCAGAGAGGAAGCGTCGGCCTAGGTGACTTTTTTGGAGGGAGGGCGCGAGGTATGCCGCGAGGGGCGAGGAGTCGCCGCCGAGGTTGTCGGGCGCGAGTTGGTGGCGCGCGGCGAGTCTTCTATTACGCCTCGCGTCGCGACGTCGCGCGGCGCGCTCGCCGTTGGCGACGACGGCCGCGGCGTAGGCCGCGAGAATAATCGACGGGAGGTAGTGGAGCTTGTTCTCAAAAGCGACGAAGAGCAGGGAGAAGAAGACGGGGGCGGAGACGCGGGGTCTGTCCCAGCGGCGCAGGGCCCCAACCGTGTCGAAAAAGCCGTCCCAGATGGGGTCGACGTGAGCCCAGAAGGCCGTCCACTCGTCCCTGAATCGCGCGGGGCTGAAGGCCTCGACGTCGGCCCGCGCGCGCGATCGAAGATCGGCCGATCGCGAGACGAAGACGCACACCGATCGGAGCCAACTCGCGTCGGGCGCGGGCGCGGCTTCGCCTCGCGCAAAGGCGTCGAGGAGGGGACGGTTGAAGGCGCACGCCAGCAGAGCCTTCGGCGCGCGGCCGCAGGCGCGGTACAGAGCGTCGCGACGCACGAGATTTACGGCTGCCCACAACGCGACGCGCCGGCGGCCCGCCTCGAAGAAAGCCGCCTGCGAGTCGAACCGACTCGCGTCGGCGCAGACGTCGAGCCACGCCTGGACCCACGACGCATTCTCAACATATCCGGTAGTAGTCTTTTTTTCGAGCTTGGCTGCGGCGACGAGCTCGTCGAGAGCCTCGTGCCAGTGGCGACGGCGCTCTCGCGCCTTGAGAGTGTCGCGGCGCTTGGGAAAGGCGAGGCAATACTTGTTAACGCGCTTGAAGCGCGATCGCTCGACAAAGAAGAACTCGTCCTCGACGTCCGACAAATCGACGTCGCCCCCGTGCCTTTCCTCGGGGGCGCCCTGGTGCGTCGTCGTCGTCGTCGTCGTCGTCGTCGTCGTCGTATCCTCGTCGTCCTCTTCTTCCTCGTCGGCGACGCCGCTTCCGTACAGAAAAGCCTCCCAAAAAGCTCTTTCGGAAGAAGAAGAAGAAGAAGAAGAGGGTGCGGATAATTTTGGAGGGGGTGTGTGCTGGGTTGTTCCCGCAAACGGCTTGCCGCCGCCGGGGTAGTCCCCGAGGGGCTTGGTCGCGACCGAGGAGGAGTCGGAAAGGTCGTCGCGCGACGCGCCCACCAAGGGTATCGTGAAGACGTCGGGTTGGTCGAGGCTCAGGACGAGGGTTTCGTCGACCGGGGAGACCGCGTCGACCGAGGCGAGGGACACGACTTTGACCAGGTTGGCGCGCGACGCGTGCACCATCAGGTGGCGGTCGGTGAGGTAGGCGGTGGCCGGCTGGTCGTCGACGCGCGCCTCGTCCTTCAGGACGAGAATTTCGAGCTCCTCGACGCCCAAGCGCGCGCGGAGGTCGTCCCACGCCGCATCCTTGGCACACGCGGCGCCGAGGGCGCGGCAGTAGTTGCGGAACGCGTCGTACCTAAGCCGCCGGTCGCGCGAGGTAATAGGCTCGGCGCGGCGACGCGAGGTCTCGAGGTCGCCGCGCGGCGCGCGGTCCTTGTTTCCAGAATTGACGCCCTCGTACAACAGCTCCGAGACGCGCGCGCCCGCGTCGAGCGAGAGCCTCTTTGCGGTCGTCCTCGCGTACTTTGCGCCAAACACGACGACCTCGTCCTGCTCTTGATGATGATGATGATGCTTGTCGTGGTGGTGGTGGTGGTGGTGGTGGTGCGTACGAGCCGCGGACGTCGCCGAAGGGTCCTCGTCCTCCTGGAGCAAAAATTCGTCGGGCGCGCTGAGGGCGTCGAAAATAATGTCCGCCACGTAGGCGTCGCACAGCAGCGGCAAGTAGCGTCCGGCGACGGCCTTCCACTCGTCGCGGTCGACGCCGCCGTACCGGTCGACCGGGACGAGAAGCGAGAAGGCAGTTTCGGGCGACCTCAGAACAGTCGCGAGCGAGAGCGCCCCGAGCCGCTTGTGCCGGGAATCCTCGTCGGTCGCTCCGGCTTGCCCAAGCAGGGCGCGCACCCACACGTCGGCGTCCTCGTCGGCGCGGAGCCTGAGGATTTTATTTACCTCGAACTCCCGTCGATCCTCGAAGACGATCGACGCGTCGTCGTCGTCTAAAGCGCACGAACCGTTCGGAACCTCGGACTCGTCGTCGGGAGGCGCCGCGTACCACACGAGTTCGCGACGTCCGTCGGCGTAGGAGACCAACGCGAACCACCGCCGCCGCCACGGCTCGAGTCGCGTCGCCAGCTCGAGCGCGGCCGACGCGGCCGCGCCTTCCGACGTCTTCGACCCCGCCGATATCATCTTCTTGAGCCAGAGATACCCCTGCTGTTCGACGCTCCGCTTGCGGACCGAGGCGCCCACGGCCGCGCTCGTCGTGATCACGGCACCGCTCGACACCTTGGCCGCGACGGCGAGGGTCGTGAGCGCGGCGACCCAGTCGCGCGACGATTCGAGGCTCTCCGCCTTGAAGAACTCCCACCGCATCGTCGCCTCCGCGTTCAACAACACCGGCACCGCGAACGCCCGAGGCCCGAGAGAACCTCTTCCGTCGTCCCCGAGGTCCCCCGACGCCCGCGCGGCCTCCCCGACGTCCCGCTCGGACGACCGCACGCTCCCGCCGACAGCGACCCGAAGCTCCTCGACGTGCTCGTAACACTCCTTCCCCGCGTACGCGCGCAGCTCTCCGTCCTCGCGCAGCACGTAGAACCGCCCCGTCCAGCTCCTTCCCGCCGAAAACCGCGCGAACAGATACCCCTGCCACATCCGCCGCTTTGGAATCCCCGGGTCCAGCACCGCGTGCAGCCGACGAAACCCGAGCCGCACCGGACGACCCGCCTTCTTTACCAAACCGATCGCCCGCTCGAACCCCCCCGTCGACACGTCCATGCCGTTCACCGCCACCAGCACCGACCCGGCCGTCACGCCCGCCCGGGCGGCAGCCACCTCCTCCTGCTTGAGGCCCTCTACCACAGCGAGGTCGTTCATCGGACGCATCAGAAGCCCCAACGACTCATCGTGGAGCACCGCGTGGAACTCCTGGAAGAAGGGCGTGCTGGCAGACAAGCCTACTACCATCCTTTATTACCGTCGTCGACACGTCGTCGAGACGTCGTCGTCGTCGTCGTCCAAGTGGTGAACACCACACACACACAACGCGCAGCGCACAGGAGGGGGCGGGCCTCCACGCCACAACCCGAACGAAACCCGCTTCTACCTACCTTTTAGTGGACACGGAGATAGAGCCGAAAAGGGAGTCCCCGGAATTCCAACATCCACCCCCTTATACTTTTACTACTTACTTTGGGGGTGCTCTCTCAACATCATCACCACCATCTTTGCCAACAAACAATCACCTGTGCCCCCCACCTGCACTCCCCCTTCTTCCAACAGATAAATAAACCACCCTCGCCGGATCCTCGCGCCGCCTTTTTTCGCCTGAATGAAAACGCCGCACGGTGTGCTCCTGCATTTCGTCGACCCGCTCCTTCCTCGGCGTTGGCACCTCACAGGAGTGTGCGCCCGCCGCCTGTAGCTACTATGGAGCACCTCGACCCGTTCTCACCTGTTTCGCTCGTGTACAGGTCAACGAACGACCTACGTGATCGGCTCCCGAGGGAGGGTCCAGCCTGCTGTGCGCCCGCAGTGGTTCGTCAGCCACAACTCCAATCGCGCTCGTCGACGGCAGCACCACCACCACCACGATCCGGTCATCTATTCGTTAATAATAGGATCGATCTCCTTGCGCGCATCCCGTACCACCTCGAGCCGCCGTATCATCCATCCTCCTCCTCGAGATGACCTCCCGCTCGCTAATGAGCTTAGTTTGGCCACCGCAATCATATCTACAGTCAGCCGGGAAAACGCACGCGTGGTCCCTGCCTTCGCGGCGCACCCGACTCACAACAACATTCCGATTTTCGGATCTCGAGACCGCCACTTGGCCTCCTCCGCACAACTAGGGCGGCTTCCTCCCAAAACCCAAGGGAAGCCGCGTCGTCGACCACCGCGCTGCGTCCCAACACGCTCGCGACCTTGACACGCATGTTGTGGCCTCTCTTGCTGCACTGGCGCCCCTGGACCCGTCAAATTGCACCTGTTCGCCTACGGCGGCTGTCGTCGTCGAGGCTTTGTTGTTGTTGTTGTTGTTGTTGGCACAAGTTTTGGCGAATGTTGTTGCACCATTCTCGTCCCTTGTTCCTCTCATTCTCGGCGCAGAGCTGAGATCATGACGGATGGGCGTTCGCAACAACGTAGCCGATGCATACTCCGTGCCATGCCTCCTGCGCGCACGCTCAGCACCCCCGCCCGTCGCGGCCGTGCCCGCGGCGCACTCCGAGAGTGCCACGCGTTGTTGTCCCATCGCAGGCCGGCGTACGTTCGAGCCATCCTCGATGGGTGCTACGCGCCGAGAGCCGGTGTTTTTTTTTTTTTTTACTTGCTCCCCTGCCACCAAAAGGTCTGGTGTCGGGCTCTGAGGAGCCCTCTCTCTTCAAGCCCCTTTCCCTCCTGCGTGCTGTGCTACCCCCTTGTTTTACGACACCCCTAGCTAGCTAGAGCTAGAGCTAGAACCTAGTAGTAAAATAGAAAAGATGGAGCCCGACTCGCTGCGTGATTTCGAGCGCAAGATGCTCGGGGTGGACATAAAGCTGGTGGACCCCGATGAGGAGGGCCCGACCTCCGGCGAGGAAATGCGTAAGATGATGGTGGACATGGGGCTCCACCCCGAGCAGCCCCTCGAACGGCGTGGTCCGATCGAGCTGCCGGAGCGGCTCACGAAGGAGCTGCGGCAGCGGATCAACAAGGCGGACCTCGACTGGGAGGACTACAAGGACCTGTTGCCGTCCGGGTTGGGCCCTCTCCTGGGCCTCGATCCCGCGGTGTGCGCGGACCTCGTCAAAAGAGTCGCGCACGGCCAGATCCGGATCGACTTCCACCTCGCGAAACAGACGCACGTCTTTCGTTGGCTCGACAAGGGAAAACTCACCATCGAGCAGGCGTGCAAACTGGCCGAGCAGCTCGAAGGCGTCGAGATCCTGGAGATGGTCGACGCCTTCGCGGCGGCCGATCGCGCGGCGAAGAGAGACGACAAACCAGAGATTCTGCCGCTCGCGTCGGCGGCGAGCTCCGACGATCCGCGCGCTGCGGAATGGGCCCGCGCGGGCATGGAGGCCATTAGCCGCGGCGAGGTGGCGGCCCTTATCTTGGCGGGCGGCCAGGGTACGCGCCTCGGCTTCGACGGGCCGAAGGGCCTCTACGACGTCGGCCTCCCGTCGCGCAAACCGCTCTTCCTGCTGTTCGCCGAGCGATTGCGCAAGATTGGCCAGCTCGCGCGCGAGGCCGTGCCGATCGAGGAAGAGAAGCCGACCACCAAAGTCACGCATTCCCGCGGCACGCCCCTCCCCCGCGGATTCCAGAAGCAACCCCGCCCCCCCGAGAAAAATGTGAAGCGCGTCCCGTCGGCGCCGCCGCTGCTGGTGATGACGTCGGAGATCAACGACGCTCCGACCAGGCGGGCCTTCGAAGAGATGGGGTATTTTGGGCTCGACGCGCGCGACGTGCTCTTTTTCTCCCAGCGTACCGTACCCTCCTTTGCGGAGGACGGGAACGCGTTTATGCGCTCGGGCCACGAGATGGCGACCGCCCCCGACGGCAACGGCGGCGTCTACAAAGCCCTCGCCGCTTCCGGGGTCCTCGACGACTTGGAATTTCGAGAGATCAAGTACGTCCACGTCTTTTCGGTCGACAACGCCTTGTGCCGGCCCTGCGACCCCGTCTTCCTGGGGTACTGCAAATCGGAGAAGGCCCTCGTCGCCTCCAAAGTCGTGTGGAAGGCTTCCCCCGACGAGAAAGTCGGCGTCCTCGCGACGCGCGACGGCCGCCCTGGTGTCGTCGAATACTCCGAGCTCTCCGCGGACCTCGCCGCGAGCCGCGACGAAAATGGCGAGCTGAAATTCGGAGCTGGAAACATCTGCAACCACTTGCTGGCGACGGAATTTTTGAGCTGCGCGGCCGCGACTAACCCCGACGTCCTGCCGTACCACCTCGCGCACAAAAAAATCGACGCGGCCGACCCCGAAACCGGCGCGCCGGTCCCGCCCCCCAAGCCCAACGCCTACAAGCTGGAGGCCTTCATTTTTGACGCGTTTAAGATTGCGCTCGACCACGCGACGATTAGAGTCCCGCGCGAGGACGACTTCGCCCCCGTAAAAAATGCCGTCGGCGCCGATTCGCCCCAGACGGCGCGCGACGCGATCCTTCGCCAGGGCGCGCGCTGGTTGCGGAACGCGGGCGCGACAGTCCTTGGCGACCACGGCGTCGAGCTCGCGCCCGCGTTGACCTACGCCGGCGAAGGCCTCGCGTCTAAATTCGACGGCGCAACCGTCGACGCTACCCAAGCCCCCGCCTTCTTCGATATTAACACGCCGGTATCGTCGTCGTCGTCGTCGTAATGCGCTTCGGCGCTCTCGAGAGGTGAACTTCGGGTTGGTGGTCGAAGCGAAGCAAAGTTCGCGTGCGCTATTACATCGTACTTAGTTCGTCTTTGAGACCTCGGGCGGCAGCATACTCTGTCGAGTGCTCAAGTGGGGTGTGCGCGCGCAACGAGAACAACAACAACAACAACAACAACAACAACAACGCTCGTCGCCTCGCTTTCTTGTCCGCAGTTATATTATGATTATTATTGCGTGTTGTTGTTGTTGTTGCGCAGTTGTTGGTAAAAAATTATAGTGGGCAAAAAAAAAACAATAATGTCGTGAAGCAACCAAAATGCGCTTCTGACGATGATCATGGCGAACGAATGGTGTCGTGTGATTGATGAGCCGGCTGGGTTGTGTATAATAACATTCGAGGAGGAGGAGGCACGGTAAGGGGGAAAATGAAGAAGACAGCGGCAAAAAAGAAGCAAAATAATAATAATAATAATAACAAAAATGTAAAAAAAAAAGACATCAGAGGAAGTTCGCCGATGCCATTGGCATGACGGCTCGGGGCGCTAAAATAGCTTCTCCTCGAAGAAGAAGAAGAAGAAGAAGAAGAAGAAGAAGAAGAAGAAGATAATAAGTGAATGTCCAAATAGCAGCTTCATTTTTTTTCATCTTGGGTAAAGTTCATCACCTTGGGACTTGTTTTGGACGCATTTTTTTTTCGGCCTACGAGACTTGCGTTCATTCTGGTTGTTCGAAAGGTTCGGCGATGCAGACATGACCGTCGTCGTCGTCGTCATGATCCGCCGCGATGTCGTCGTACTCGGCGATGCCGACTCGACGTCCGCTGCCGTGGCCGTCGCAATCGCTCGGATATTCGTGGCGAACTTTTGCAGCGGGCGAGAGGGCTTTGCCCAACTTGGAGATGACGCGACTGTTGTCTGTGATGGATGCGGAGAATCTCCGCGAGGATACGGAGATTCTCCGCGAGGATGTCACCGACAATTCTGCGACGAGTTTGAGCATGGTAAGCTCGCGCCTCGAGTCGCGAACGATGAGGTAAATCGTACACGCGATGCCGAGGACAACGAGGAAGATCATGAAGCCACCAACAGCCGAGCTCGCCTCGGTGAAATCGGCGGCGATGCAGAAGGTGCAGAGGAGGGCTATACTCATGATGCCGTGTAGGATTTCGGCGAGATTATTGTCGGCGTCTTCGATAAACGGAAGGAACGAGCCGTAGGCCTTGGTAGAGATGAGGGCGAGCAAGAACATGAAGAGCGCGCGCGTCGCCTCGTTTTCCGAGACGATGGCGGCGACAGAGGTTATGAGGAAGCGATGAATGCAAACGAGGACTTCGAACATCCAAAAGCCGGGGCGATAGACGGCGAAAAGAAGCTCGAGGTGTACTATCGACTTGTCGTTGGAGCGGAGCTCGACGGCGGCATTGTTGAGGTCGCGGTCGGCATCAGTCTTGGGAGGCCTCCAAGTTGGGCGTTCGCAGTAGACCATTGGACAAATGCGATAGCGCGAGCGGTACAAAAGCAAGCAGAAGCAGGCAGGAATCCCGACGACGTGCGTGAGGACGGCGGCGGCGGCAATGAAAGACCACGTGACGTAGGTCGGGCCGCGGCACTTGAGGGCGAGGTCCATGGCGAGGTATTCTTCGCGGGCGACGCGGCCAGCAGCACTGGTGGTCGGCGAATCGTACGATACGCACCAAAAGCAGCCGATGATTGTCGAGGCGATCGACGGGTAGGTGACGAAGACGATGAGCAGCATGGCACGAATGACATTCGGCGAGGCGTTTGCTACCGAACGCGCGGTCGCCGCCGCGAGGTCGTTGGCAATGAGAGTGTTGGACTCCTTCAATGATCCCAAGAACTTGGACCTTCGGCGGCCCTTGATGGGCATCGGGATCGGATTTGGCGGAGGCGGATCGTTGCGATGCCAGTATTTGTAGGCGACGTTGAGGGCTAGGAGCCAGGCACACGCGACGACCGGCCCGCAGACGGAGGAAAAGAGACGATCAAAGTACGAATTTCGCGCGTTGTGGTGAAGGCAGTTGACAGGAATGTTGATCGACGCGAGGAAGCTAAGCGAGGTGGTGATGACGAGGTAGTTGTTTGGAAGACGGACGTTTGCGATTTGGGGCGTCGCCACAAGGATCTGGAAGACAACGAAGAGCGTGCGCCACTTCTCGGTGAGACGGCCAATTCGGCGCGACATCTTGGCTGTTGTCCTCAGGGCTGTCTCCCTGGTCAATATGATTTTGACCGTGTAGTACGCCATGACGAAGAAGGCGCCGCAGACGAGCGCGAGCTTGAGTCCGAACGCCAAACTCGGGGGCAATCCGCATTTTTTGCACTGGTCGCCGTCCCTATACGACGCGCGGCGGCATGCCGCGCAGGTCGGACCGAGGGCATCCGAGTCCTCGGCACACCGGATTCGCCCGACGTCGCCGTTGCAGGCGGGGTTATTTTCGCCGCCGGAGCATTCGACTGGCTTCCTGGACCACGCACTCTGGCGCATGAAGCCCCGCTCGAGCGCGAGCGTCGTGAGTATGCGATCGGGCACGAGCGGGACCTCCTTGTCGTTGCATTTCATTCCCGAGACGCATTCTTTACAGCCGTCGTCTGGCGTCCAGTACTCGTCGTCGTCGCATTCTTGACAACGAGAACCGGAAACAACCTCGCCCGGAACGCACGCCCGAAGGAATATCGAGACTGCGACCTGCGACTCGCGGACGGTCCTCGAGGACGTGTCGACGACGACGTCGATGGTCGTGTTGGGCTCGTACGTGACGACGAGCGTGTCGAAGATTGCGGCGCCCTCGAGAAATTGGGCGAGGTTTGAAGCGACTTTGGCGCCCGTGGGTTTCGAGACCGTTATGGATGCGGTCTCGTCGACGCCGATGGCGAGCTGGCCGTATTCGTCCTCGAGGACGACGGTGACGGGCGTCAACGCGCGGCCGTCGCTTTCCGAGACGTACGGAGCTTCCGCCGAGCGCAGCACGCGTGGTGGTGTCGCGATGTCCTGGCCGAAGGCCGCCTTGTTGGTGTTTCGTACGACGGTGGCAATCGAGAGACCTGTGGGCTCGTTGTCCGTCCAGAAAAAGGCGCCGCCGCCGCGGAGCGCTTCGTTCTCCTCAAAAACGTTCTTCGAACTTCGAACCGTCGGATCGGGAACGGCAAAGGTCGCTGACACTTCGTAGGGGTTGTCTGGCTCGAACACAAGGGCGTCGACCACCAGGTCTCGTCCCCCAACCGCGTCGACGACAACCACGGTGAGCGAGCCCCCATACCAACCGTTTCCGGTCGTGCTCTTCGCGACGACCGAGTAAGTTTCGCCGGCGTCGACGTAGACTTCGTGGATGTTCACCGCGTCCGCCGAGGGCTCGCCGACGGTAATGGAATCTTCTTCTGCGCTCCCGAATTTCCGAAGCTCCACAAAATTCTCTCCCGAGGGGCAGACGCAGCCGTCGCACGCGTCCAAAGACACGGACGACCGAAAACCCGGGCAAACGTTGATATCCGAGTCGCAGGTCGCGTCCTCGTCCTTTTGTTTGCATTTGACGGATGTTGTGGTCCAGTCGATATAAACAACAACGCGCACGGAATTGGTCGGCTCGAAGTCGATTTCTGACAGCTCGCCGTTGTACACGGCGCCGCCGTCGACGGCGCTATTCGTCGCAAAGTACGTCGCTCGGACAGACACGATCGACGTCGTGTCCGCGGCGAGGCCACCGCCGAGAGTTCCCGCAACGTTGGAGATGAATGCCGACGAGGCAACCAGCACCCCCATGTCGCACCGATCGAAGAAGCAGGCTCCGCCCTCCTCCGTCGCTTCGTTCGAGGTAGCCGTCACGTTGTACAGCGCCACGTCCTCGGCGACGGTGCTGGCGAAGAACCCGCCCTGCGTTGCACGATTGGCCGTCGCGACCGTGTGGTTCACCGTCGTCAAGCTCAGAACGCCAGCGTGGACTCCGCCGCCCTGGCGCAGCGCGACGTTGCGAGCGAACGAGCCGCCGACGAGCTCGCACTCGCACTTGGTGCCGACGCTGACGGCGCCGCCGTAGTTGGCCTGGTTCTCCGTGAACTCGACAGCCGCGGCGTCAGACACCGAAAGCAAGCTCGACTCGTCGGCGACGTAGACCGCCCCGCCGCTACCAGAAAGTGCCGCGTTCCCCTCGAACGCTGGCGGCGTCGTCGTCGACGACGACGACGAGATCGCGAAGGTTGCCGCACGTTCCGTGTGCTTGTTGTTCTCCAGGGTGTAGTCGGCCTGTTCGACGACAAGATCCTCGATGATGTCGATGCCGAGCGCCTCGAGAGCCCAGGTGCCAGAGTTCCAGGACTTGCCCCTCGCCGCGCTCGTCCACGCCTCGTACGCTCCCGGCGGAAGGCAGTACATCTCGCTCACCACGCTCCCCATCTCGGGCCGCGCCACCGTCGAGACATGGATCGCATCGCTCCCGAGACGTCGCGCCACATTCGTTTCGTCCGTCGACGCGATCCAGAAAAGCGAGTCGACGCTGTTATCGCTCGACGCCGCCTCGAAGTCCAAAGTCACGCGCACGCATCCCTTGTCGCTCGCCACGACGAGGAGGCTCTGTTCCTCGACAGCGACAGCGCCTCCTCCGCTGCCCAAAGCGACGTTTGCGATGAACGACGAGCCCCCGGCAACGTGGAGCACGCTTCGCGTCGCCGACACGGCCCCGCCGTTGTTGTCGGCCGAGTTGCTCGCGAAGCGACTTGCTCGCAGCGATGCCAACGACCCCTGGCCCAAAGCGAGGGCCCCACCACGGTCGCCGGCCAACCCTCGGACGATTTCGACGCCTTGCATCGAGACCGACGCACCGCTACCGGCGTCGATCGCGCCCCCGTCGCCGCCCGCCGCGACGCAGTCCTCGAAAACGCTATCGACGATCTCGACGTCTGCGCCCCCGGACACCAAGATGCACCCGCCGTTCGTCGAGGCCGTGTTTTCTGAAAATTTGCTCGACATGATGCGAAACGACATCCGAGACCCGCCAGCAAGGATACCGCCGCCGTTACCGCTCGACGCGCACTCTTCGACGCTGACGCCGTTCAGGACCACGTCCCCGAAGATCGCCATAGCACCACCCCCGTAAACCGAATCGCTCACCACCGAGCACCGCCGAAAGATCGTGTCCTCCAACACAATGGGGGCGATGGTCACGCCGTATATGCCGCCTCCACCCAAGCCGCCCAGAGTCGAGCTCTCTTCGACCGCCGAGCGAGCTATAACGAGCCGGGCCGCGTACACTACTTTGACCGTACCACCACTTTCGCCAGCAGAGGATCGTGCGATCCTTGAGTCGAAGACCTCGACGCTGCTAGAACGGTGCCCAAAGAGCGACCCACCCTCGTCAGCGACGCAGTCCGTCAGGCTCGACCCGTTTACGACGAGCGCTCCCCCTAAATAGGCAGCCATGCAACCGCCTCCGAACGTCCCGTCCAAGGACGTCCCGCGCGCCAACGTCGACCCCTTCTCGACAATGACTGTGCCCGCTGTGGTCGAGATGCCGCCGCCCGAAAGCGCCGTCGCGTCGACGATCGACGAGTTCGACGAGCGAAAGAGTCCGCCGACGTAGACGTAGACAGCGCCACCCCACGTCGACGCAGCATTATCCATGCGAACACGCGTCAACGTCGCCCTCGCACCTGTCCAAACGCTGATTGCGCCACCATATATCGCTGCGGTACATTTCGACAAGACGACGTCCGTCGCGACCAACGTCGCGCGACCGCCGACGAAGATGCACCCCCCTCCAATGGTATCATCGTGGCCGTCGACGAGCGACATCGACTTCAAATCGAGCGCCGCGCCGCTACCAATGCCAATCAGACGATGACTACCGCGACCTCTCATCGCGTGCCCTCCGCCATCAACGGTCGTCTGAGCAGCGACGAACCTTAACTCCCCCGCGAGAACCACGTCAGCGGCCACCAGCACGGACACGCACGCGTCGTCACCACCAACAGCCTCGCGCAGATCCTCTTCGTCCTCCACCGTGATTGTTTCGAATTCATCGACCGTTGTCTCACACGCGCTCGGCAAAACCGCCGAATCCGCGCACTCGTCTTCGCCGCAAGAGCAAGACGCCTTCCCGGCACGCGCGAAAATGATCCTCCCAAACCCGCTCGTCGACCCCGCGGTATTGTGAGCTAGATCAGAGCACGCAACGCCTAACCAAGCATAGTCGGCGCAAGTCTTGTTAGCCACCAAACAACTTTCCACCTCCAAGGTCTCCTCCTCGACCAGCGGCGGCGGCGGCGTCGTCGTCGTCACGTTCTGACGAGAAGATGCATTCATCGATGCCGTCAACCGCCGCAGCTCGTGGCATGCCGGGCACGTGCAGTTCAGCTCAATCTCCAGCAGCGTGCACGTGAGTGGCGAGGATAGCGCGACCGGACACAAGTCGCAGTTCAGCGATGATGAAGTCTTGAGGTTTTCGCTTGCAATCACGCCGAGCTTCCATGGAGCTTGGACGAGTGCAATCGTGCCGAGGATCCGTGCCAGCAACGCCATTGCGTCCGCACAACTTTGGAGCAAAGTGCTACGATGGAGCTTGGGCGTGCGATCACAATAGAGCACATCAACTGAAGGCAAGTTGAACGCCCACGTAGGACCGGAGTCATACATCTAGAGGAACAAAAGGCTGCATCGTCAACATACACTTTTGAGAAGATTTCCGAAAGAAGCAGCCAGCAGTCGGTCGTTGCACGACTACGTTAGACACGTTGTCTTCTCATGCCGTCCGTCCCCCAAATGAGCGGGTCTGGTGGTGGCGGCGACGGGTCGTCCGTCCTGCGGGTCGTCGTCACTTTCTGCTCTTTTCGGTAAAACTAACAAACTAACTCTCGGTTCGGTCTCGAAGGAATGTGAAAATGCTCCTAGGTGCTGCTAGACTTCGGCTCACGGACTAGGCGACGGACGCGGAACGTATGATCGAGCTGCGGGGTGTTTATTAGCACGACAATTTGTTGTCTCTCTAAAAGCAGCAGCAGCAGCAGCAGCAGCAGCTCAGTCTGAGGTCAGAATGACTTTTGGCGCGTCTAGGCCGCGTCTGTGGAAGCAGCTCGGCATCAGAAGAAACATTATTGGCTGCGAACTCGGTCGTCGTGCTCGCGAAGGTGTCCGTGTTGTGCCGTCTTCTAATAGTGGTGCGGTGCTCGTTCGCACGATCATCGAGTGTTGTCATGTCGTCGGCGGGGAATTTCCGAGGCTTTGTAAACAAACAAACAAACAAACAAACAAACAAACAAACAAACAAACAAAAAGCCGCTTCGCGCCAGTCTAATATATGCGCGCGCGCCATACTTGAACTGAACTGTGAGGTGGTCGACTCTAAATGTGAAAAAGAACGCGGCGCCATGCCGCGAACGAACGAACGAACCAACCAACCAACCAAATTTTTTTCGTGAGGCTGGCGCCCCTTTTGGTTGTTGGGCAGCAGCATCAGATGTACCCACCCTTGGAAAATGCATATATATGTACGACGTAAGGATGGTGTAAAACGAGGCCTAGGAGGTGGAAGCGACAGCACCATCATCCCTATCCTCGGTCGGAGGGGCGCGGGGGGCAGCGAGCTTGTCGCCGCGGAGCCGTCTGAGCGAGAGTTCGACGCGGTGCCTGATCGCAGGTCTCGTGGTCCAGAGAAAGAGGGCAGCGGCAAAAAAGGCAAAGATCGCGACGATGACAAAGACAACAATGGTTGTGATGGAGGCAGATGTGTTTGACTTTGAATTCTTCGATGCGTTCGCCATCGACGCGGTACCGCAGTCGAGATTGAGGTAGTAGACGAGGTGCGTCTCGAGGGCGGCGACGACGTCGAGAACGCCGTCGCCGTTGATATCGGCTATCGCGACAGCTTCCGCACCAGTCGCGTCGGCGTCAACGATGGTCGTCTCAAAGACCAAGTCGTCACGGCAAAAGGAGTGCTTCCGGACGGTGGCATCGTCGAAGCACGCCGAGATGAGATCGACGTCGGCGTCACCGTCGAGGTCTGCCGCGGCCACGGCTCTTACGCCGTGGGCGGTCTCGGTGACGCGAACGAGGTTTTCGAACGGATACTGGGCGTAGCCTACGGTGTCGTCTTTGGTCGAGGCAACGGCCGCGACGCCGTTCGCGTCGACGGCTCGGGCGTCCAGTAAATCTTCGGAAAGCACTTCGAGTTCTCCATTCTCGTAGAAAAAGACTGTGGTCCCGGCCGCAATCACGAGCTCTGCCGTGTTGTCGCCGTTGAAGTCGTACGCGGCTACCGCGACCGCACCCGGAACGCGGATTACGAACGTGGATACGTTCCATCTCGGGCCTGCGTAGATCACGACCTCGTCATCCCCCACAACCAAAATGTCGAGGTCTCCGTCACCGTCGACGTCGTAGACCTCGACGTCGCTCGCGTTGCCGCCGTTTAGGAGGCTCTCGTATTCGCTCGCGTTCGCGTAGACGACGACGACGCCGTCGTCAGCAGCGGCAATTACTTCCGCGCGGCCGTCGCCGTCGAGATCTCCTGTTGCAAAGACCGAGCCGACACCGACGTCGTGCCGCACCCATCCGGGCTGCTCGAACCACGCGATCTTTCCATCGAAGCTGACGATCACGTCGACGTCACCATCCGCATCCATGTCCACCGCGCGCACATCTTGCTTCGCGCCGTCCAGCGCGGCGATCGGTGTCCGCGAGCCCAGCTCGCACCCAGCGCTGGTCACGATTAGCCAAGGAAATGGCCTTCTCATCGTCGTTCAATTCTTCTCTTCTGTCAACATCGGTCAGTGTTCCTTCAATTGGACTTCAGAAGAACAATCAATCCAGTAGTGCAAGCGTACTACTGGCAGCAGGAGCAGTAGTAAGGGCACACAAAGAAGGTGGGGATATTATTTATTAATTCTAAAGAAAGACAACGCCCTCCCCCATCTCGTTCGTCGTCGAGAACGACAAACAATACACTCATTGGGGGGGAGCGTAGCGTGCTCGAAGGTCCTCGAAGGCGCGCTTCGCCTTGGCCGCGAGGGCAGCCGGGTCGCGGTCGTCGAGGGGGGCCGCGACGGCGTGGCAGGCGGGCGCGACGAGGACCGGGACGAGAGTCGCGCGAGCCGAGGCGGCGATGGTGGCGAGGTCGGGTTCTTCTTCTTCTTCTTCTTCTTCCGCAGCGACGACGACGAGGATGGATCGGCGCGCAAAGAGCTCGCTCGCGACGCGCTGGCGCGAGGCGGGAACCAGCTTTGGCCCGAGCGCGAGGACGTCAGAGAGCGAGGGTTTCCGGATCGCGACGGTCGCGTCGGGGACGAGGGCGTCGCAGGTGACCGCGAGACTGGGTCCGCGCAGGACAGTGGCGTCGACGACCGCGAGGAGGAGTTTGGGGGTGTCTGGTCGACGGAGGGCGTCGCGGTCGACGACGACCATATTCGACCTCGCTAACTCGGCGACGAATCGCTTCGAGAAGGCGGGGTCGACGATGCGCGGGGGCATGAAGACGATGATCAAGGGCGCGAGGAGGAGGAGAGGCGGCGCGACGTAAAGAACAAAAGCGACGACGACGAGCAAAGACGCGGCGGCGATTTTGAGTCGACGCGGATTCGCCGCGCGCGCCGCCGCGCGCCACCACGACGTTCCGGAACAACAACCCGGGGACACGAGCTTTGAGGAGAATTGGCCGGTCATGATGTCGGCGCGCGCGACGGTGTGCTTGCGGTCGAGGACGGCGGTCGCGGCCGCCGCGCCGCCTCGCGCGACGTCGGCGGCGACGCCGGCCGCGTCCACGACGACCGGTCGCGAGACCGAGCCGCCGCGCTTCACCACAAACGCGAGATGACGGAGCGTGAGGGTCTCGTCGTACAGCAGCTCGGGGTCGACCACGACCCCCAGCCTCTCCTCGATCTCGGCGAGGAGGTGCATGCCCTCCATCGAATCCATTCCGAGATTCTTGAGCGGCTCGTCTCGACCGACCTCGTCTCGCTTGCCGACCTTTGCCGCAATCGCCTCGAGCTCCGACGCGAGGTCCTCGTCGCTCAGAAGAGAGCGTCGCGTCAATGGTTTTTTCGGGGATTCATCTTCTTCTTCTTCTTCTTCTAAAAAGGTCGCGAGCACGGGCAGCTCGCCGGCCGCGAGCTTGAGCTTACAGGCCCGTCGCGCGATCTTGCCCGAGGTGGTTTTCGGGACAGTTCGCGCCGGCGCGACCACGAGCCGGGCGAGGCGGACGCCGTGCTCGCGCGCGACCGCCTCCCCCACGGCCCGCGCCACGCCTAACCCCAGAGACCCGTCCTTGGCCTCGACGACGAGCTCCACGCCGTCGTCCGAAGGTATGGCCGCCGAGCAGCCGGGCCGCAACGCGCCCCGCGAGGCATCCTCGGCCGTCTTCTCGAGGTCCTGCGGGTATACATTCTTGCCGCGCACGATCAGGAGGTCCTTGATGCGACCGCATATAAAGAGCTCGCCCTCGAACACAAAGCCGAGATCCCCCGTCCGGAGCCAACCCGGGCTGCCGTCGAGCGTTCCGCAAAACGATTCTTCGTCGGGGATATTGTAGTAGCCGCGCGCCATAGAGGGCGACCGCAGCCACACCTCCCCGACGAGGCCGTCCCCGATTCCGCGCCCCTCGCTCACGACGCGAAGCTCGATCGACTCCGGCGGAAATCCGCACCCGAACAGCGTCGTCGTCGTCGTCGTCGTCGTCGTCGTGGAGCCGTTTTTCTCCACGACGCGACCCGCGCGGAGCTCGTCGGTGCTACAGTCGAGGCGCTTGACGCCGTTGGTGCAGACGAAGACCGTGTGCTCGGCGAGGCCGTAGGTGGGCCGGAGGGCTTCCCGCGGAAAGCTCGGGAAGGCGGCGAGGAAGGCGTCGACGTCCGAAGCGCGCACCGGCTCGGCCGCGTTGATCGCGTGTCGCACGCACGAGAGGTCGAGGGGGGGAGCGCTGGCCAAAGTCAGGTACTTGCGGGCCGCGAGGCCAAAGGCGAAGGAGGGGGCCTGCGTGTGCGTCACCCGGAACTCGGCCATCATCTCGACCCACGACGTCGGTCTTCGAACAAAGTCTACGGGCGACGTATGGTATCCCCTACCGCCGCAATACGCCGTCCCCAGGTAGCTTCCGATGAGACCCATGTCGTGGTACTGCGGGAGCCACGACCCGCACACCGTCTGCTGATCGGCCTCGAGCGCCCGCACGATCTCGCCCAGATTGTGCGACAGGTTGTCGCGGCAAATCACGACGCCCTTTGGCGCCGACGTCGACCCCGACGTGAACTGGAGAAACGCCACGTCGTTTTCTTTTTTTTCTGTGCTGTTTCGTACCGCGGGCAGCGCGGCGTCGGTCGCAACAAAACTCATGTGCCGGAAAATCCCCCTTAGCCTGATCGCGCGCTCGTAGGCCGTCGTCGTCAGCGCCGTTTTCGCGCCGCACGTCTTCGACACCTGCTCGAAGGCCTCGCCGACGGCGCCCCGGAGGTCCGGCGGGTACACCGGGACGGCCACCACCCCAGCCTTCAAGCACGCGTAAAAGGCGACGATGAAGTCGAGCCCCGGCGGGTAGCACAGGAGGACGTGCGGACCAAAACCACCACCGAGCCCCCGGGCCACCTCCGCGCTCCTGGCCTCGAGCGCCGCGTACGTCAGCGATTCCTCGACCTGACCACGCCCACCGAGGTACGTGTGCACGACCACGTCGGGCTGCGCCAATGCCCACGCCCGCACTTTCTCCAGCACATCATCGCGCATCACCGAAAATCTGGGAGATCTGACGTCATCACGTCATCATAATATGTCGTCGGCTGGTGGTGGTGGCATCTCGTCTTCGTCCAAGCTCGGCGCGCTCTTCGCGCAGATGCTCGTGCGGTGCCCCGACGCCGTCGGGGCCTACGGCGCGTGCGTCCGGGCACACGTCGACAAGGGCACGCTCGAGCATAACGCCTGCGCGCGGGAGTTCGAAAGGATGAAAAAGTGCTTCGTCCGCCTGCGCCGATGAAAGATAAATAAATAGCGGCTGCAATCGCTGCTGCTGCTGCTGCTGCTGCTGCTGCGGAGGGGTGGAGATGCCGACCTGGAATACGGTTTCTTTCGCCATGGGAGTAGTGGTAGTGGGCTCCTTCCCTTCCCTTCCCTTCCCTTCCCTTCCCTTCCTTTCCTCCTATGGGGAGATCGCACGCCTACCACCTATAGATACGTTTTGGATATTTGTTTGTTGTTTCAAAAAAGTGCTACTACTGGTCGTTTGGAGTCGTAGGAGTATGGCGCGGACCGAAAAAATCTCGCAATTCAACTCACAGTGCGTGCCGACGACCGACCAGCGGTTGATGCTCGCGAAAGAGAACGCTGATTGATTACCAGCACCACGAGCTGTACGCGAAAGATAGATTCAAGGCCGTGCGCCGCAAGATCCGCGGCAGCGATGGTCAAATATGTGACGGGCCTCGCTGGCATGTCTATCCTGGATTTGGCCTGCGCGACGCTCAAGCTAATTGCGGAACACCACGCGCGATTGGGCAGGCAAGGGGACGTCCGCGGATGTCGTGCCCGGATGGATCGAGGCGGAGAACAAGGCGCTCGAGGGAACTGCGTTGCCGTGCGACATCGCCGAGGCCTTCGGAGAGGACCTACGACCTCATCACGACTCGTTGGAGCACGCCATTGCCTCTTCAGCATTCTCCTTCGCCTCAGCCACCGAGAGACCTTCGTCTACCTCCCCTCGCCTGAAACCTAAATCGCCGACCGGTTCTTAGAAAGCGTCGTACCCCCCCACGTCGATATCGTGTGGCCACCTACAGCTCTGTTTCTATGAACAGGACAGCGAAGGCATGGGCAGCTTCAGACTCCGGGGCACCTTCAAGTACGTCAATTTTGTCAGGGTCGCTTCTGAGGCGGTATCCGCCGAGCACGCGCCCGTATGGGACATGACAATGGAGACGCAGCGCGAGAAGAAGGGGTTTGTAGTTGAAAATAATAGTCCGGGTGTGCCATCATGCTGTTGTTGTTTTTGTTGTTTGTGTTCACCCCCCGGTGGAAGTTGTTGTAATAATACTAAGTATAGCCGAGGAGTCCGTCCTAAACTCACGCTCAACACCATCACTTTCCCTCCCGGCTTGCTCTTACCGCCCGCCCGCCCCCCCTACGTTCTGCACCACGTCTTGCGCCTCCTCACGCCACGCGCTCTTTTCGCTGTTTTGTCTCGCCTCTCTGTACGTGTCTTTGTCTCTCCCGTCTTCTTTGGCCTTGTTGCTTTCCCCTTACTACACTCTGCGGGCGACTGCGGCCTTTTTTTTCTCTCTCCTCTCGATAGTAGTATAGCTAATTAAAAGGGTAGGAAACTCTGAGCGAGAGGACGTCACCCAAAATCGATCGATCGCAATGTGCTAATAATAAATAAGCGCGGGTTCGAGATGGGGTCATCAATCAGACTGGAAGGCGATTGATTGATTGATTGATTGATTGAGAAGGGCCATGGGTGGGTCGAGCTCGAAGGAGTTGAACGAGCCGTTGATGGGGTACAAGTTCCCGACGGACCGGGCGAAGATGCGTCACGTGCGGAGCTATCCATTCGACGAGGCCGTGCACGACGGCAACGCTGGAATGTACGACTATTTGATAATCTTCAACAAGCCCGACGAGAAGGGGGTCGGGGGTCTCGAGGGGACGGCCCAGCAGACGAAGGACCTCGATCGGTTGAGCTGGAACGACATCGAGGAGACGTGGTTCCAGGCGATTCCCGGCGACGAGGATCGTAAGAACAAAGGCGTGAGGTGGCTTCGGGAGGAGTGGATGGTGCGATTTCGGACCGACACGGTGTCGTCGGCAGAGGGCGGTGACACAATCCCCAGGGCGACGTTCGAAGGTCTGGTGCGCGAGCACATCATCGACGTCCTCGGGCGTAAGGCAGGTCTGCAGCTGTCGCTGCGCGTCTCGACCAAGGGGGATCGCGTCTACTGTCTCGTGAGGGCGCCCGAATCTTTGCTGGAGCTCAAGGCCGACCGAATAAAGTACAAGTTAAAGTTTCGGGGGGAAGTGGATCCGGGGTTTGACTTTTGGTCCAGGTGGGCCGACCACGACATGCTCAACAGGCCCGTCTACGTCGAGCTCCGCGAGGATTCCATCCTGTACGACAAGAACAAGGCGAACGAGATCCTCGAGGACCTGTACGGCGCGGGCAAAATCGGCGCGAACGACGCCGCCGTGATGGACGTGGAGGAACCGACGAAAAAGCACTGGAGCCGGCGCATCCACGCGTTGGAGCGCATCGCCGACAAGGTTCCCGTCTCGAACGAGTACCCGGCGTACGCCGAATTTTCGACGAATCGGCGCGAGCGCCACTTGTTCGAGGAGTACCAGTCGGCGCGCGGCAGGACGTTGTTTTTACCCAAGGATCGGCTCTATCTGACGCGGCGGCTGATCGACGAACAGTTTGACTTTGGCGTCCTGGTGGAAAACGAGGTCGTCGTCGCGTGCTTCGCGCTGCACGACGCCTCGCGCGGCGAGCCGACGCTGAACGTGACGTGGTTCCTCAGACACTGGGTCCTTCCGTGGGGGCTGAGTCGCTCGACGGCCGATCAGCTCGGGGCGCCGGCAGTCTCGCATCCAGCGATCGAGCGCGGCGTGGTCTGCCCGGTTTACCTGTGGCCGTGGGCTCAACCGCTCGTGGAGATACGCGCCTATTTTGGCGAGAAGATTGCTCTGTACTTCGCGTGGGTCGGGTTCTACGGGTATTCGCTGCTCATTCCCGCGATCGCGGGCTTTGGTTGCGAGATGTACTTGCTCCTGACGGGAAATTCGGACGAGAGCCGAGGCATCCACGTCGACCAGATCTTTCTCGGGTTTTTCCTGGTGGCGTGGGCCGCGTACTACAAGGAAAGCTGGGACGTCGAGTCGAGGTACGCCGCGGCGAAATGGGGCACGATAAACTTCGAGGAAGTAGAGCAAGACAGACCCCAGTTTGTCGGCGACCCCGACCAGCCGCGGAGATTGTCGCCCATCACGAACCAGAACGAGACGTATTATCCCGACGAGAAGCGGACCACGATGCGATGCTGCTCGGCGTTGGTCGTGTTCGTCCTGGCCGCCGTCCTTCTCCTGATCGTGCTGCTCATCTTCTACGTCCAGAACCTGGTCCTCGAGGCGGGATACGGCACGGTCGCTCTGCTGTTTTCCGTCGTCCAGGCGGGTCTCGTCTCGGTCTTCAGCTTCGTCTACACAAAAGTCGCGTACTTTCTCAACGACCAGGAAAATTACCGCACCCAAACAGACTACGAAAACAACTTGATCCTCAAGAAGTTCTTCTTCGAGGTGTTCAACAACTATTCGGCGCTCGCGATAACCGCGTTCTTCAAGAGCACCTACTTCGAGTGCATCGCGGGCTCTCAGAACTGCCTCGGGGACCTCAAGGTTTTGTTGATCTCCATGGCCGCGACGCGATACGTCATCGCCGTCTACAAAGTCCTCGCCAGCGGCATCGGGACCATCTTGGGCTTTGGCGGCGGCGGCGAGCACGGGGCGAGCGATTCGTCGTCGTCCTCGTTGTTGCTGGAATCGACCCCGAACCCGCTGCTGAACAACAGCGACATTTTCGACGAGGAGGTCGAACTGGGTGCGATTGGCGAGGAGCACAAAGACGGGGCCTTGCACGACCTCGACACGCCGCGGTTTGAAGCGGAGATCGCGCTAGACGAGTACGAAGGCACGTTCGACGACTACGCCGAGATCGTGCTTCAGATGGGCCTCGTGACCATGTTCTCGCTCGGGTTCTACGCGCTTCCCTTGACCGCGATGCTCGAAACTCTCCTCCAGATCCGCGGCGACGCGTATAACCTCACCGCGCTCACCCGGCGCCCCGACCCAAACCTCGCCGAAACCGTCGGGTCGTGGGGCTCGCTCATGGACGCGATGGGCTTGCTGGCCGTGTTCTCCAACGCCGGCATCATCTGCTTCACGACGTCCTCGATGATCTCGTACACTTTCCTCCAAAAACTTCTCGCCTTCTTCGTCCTCGAACAGCTCATGCTCGCGTGCAAGATGGCCACCAAACTCTCGGTCTCGCGGACGCCCGTCGACCTCTACGAAATTATCAAACGCCAGCAGTTCGTGGTCAACCGTCACAAGAACGTCGTCTTCGACTACGAGGACGAAGAAAAGGACGAAGAAGACGAGGTCGGAAAGAAGCGCGGCCACGTCGACCGCGACAACCTCAAGACCTCGGCCGTCAAGCAGGCCGCGCTCGGCCCCGTCGAACTCAAGCAAATCAAGTTCCTCAACGACAGACTCAAAGACTGCGACGCCGACATGAAGGTCGCCCGCTCAGAATTCAAGCGCGCGTCGCGTTCCGAAATCCTCAACGACGAGCTCGGCGTTTCGTACTCGCGCCGCGCGCCCGACCTCGCGCTCGGCATGCTCACGCTCACCATCCTCGAGGCCGAGAACGTCGGCACGCGCCACAACCGCGTCGACGCCAAAAACTGCCGCCTCGTCGTGCACATTCGCGACGCGACGCCGCGGAACGAAAGAAAGTACGACGGCCAGCCCGGCCCGAGTCCCCAGGTGTCCAAGCCCGCCCGCCTCCCGCCAAAGACCCCGGGCCTCTCGTCCGAGGTCCTCAACTCGGGTGCCCGCCTCGTCTTCAACCAAACCTTCTCGCTCGCACCCATCAAAACCTCCAAGGCCGAGGTCTTCATCGAAATCATGGACGAGTCCAAGCGCATCAAGCTCGGCACCACGACGCTCATGCTCACCGACCTCTCCAACCAACAAAAGCAGTCGCTCACGCTTTCCATCGCAAAGTCCATGTCCACCGGCGAGGCCGCCGTCCTCTACGTCAAGGCCCACTTCCAGTTCTCCAAGATAATTCCGATCAAGCGCCGCATCTACGCCATCAAAGACGAGCAGCGCAAGCTCGCGCGCGACATCCAGAACATCCGCCTCGGCAATCCGATCGAGCAACAGTGGGAGTGAGTGCCGCCAACTAGTACTTTTTGATGCTCTCTCACCCCCGCAGCTTCCCTGACTTCACCGCGCTCTCGCCGAGGCCCCAGGGCGAGGCAAAAACCGAGCCGGGTGAATAGCGCGCGCTTTCGGCGCAAAGGCGATCGCCCCACATCATTGTTAGTTAGATACGGAGGAGGAGTAATTTTATTGATCATCCGGGCGTCCGGCCGGCCAAGCTCTGGCCATCATCATCAACGCAATCCTCCTCCTCCTCCTAACCCTAACCATCAGGTTTGTTGTTGTTGTTGTTGACCTTCGAGCTTGCTCCTACTAAACCCTCAGGAGGAAGAGATGCTGGCGGCGACCATCAGGCCGTTGTTGGACCTCGAAGGGCGGACGACAGGCAAGTCGGCGTACGCTATCCGCGTCGGAAACGATCTGTTCGCTCGGGCGACCGTGAATCGCACCACCGCTCAGCCCGGAGACGCGATCTGCTGTCGCCTGGAATTCTTGAGCGCGTGCGTGCAGCTGGCAGTGTTGTTGGAGGTCGACGCGACGTGCGTCGATTCTGCGCTCGTCTTCACCGAGCGGTGTGTGACGACCTCCGTCGTTCTCCACGTCCCGGTCGACGCTCCCTCCTCCGGGAGAAAGTCGTCTTGGGCTTTGCGTTTCGAGTTTGTCTGCGGCCCTGATCCCCGAGATGTCCTCCAGTGGTCCCTTCCCATCAAGGTCGAGGGTGGCGATGGGCTGGCGCATCGGAGGCCTCCGGTCATCGACGTCGGCCATGACGGGAAGGCCGCCGCCGGCACGTCGTAGAGCGAGAGCCGTTGTGATAACAACACCGGATATTATCCTTTCTGAGATGGTGGCCGAGATCACGTGTCCCGTGTGCTTTCAGTTTTTCGACAAAGGCCTCGAGCCCGTGATCTTCGCGGTGTGCAACGAGTGCAACGTAGTGTACTGCCGGCCATGCCTCACCATGTGCCTCGCACACGCGAGCATGTGCCCGCACTGTCGCAAGAAATTCGTTGTAACGCGACGGACCCAGCCCATCGGGTGCGGCCTCCAGCGACTCGCCGAGCTCCGGGGCAAGGCTGTGGAAGAGGCCAATGTGGTGCATCAGATCCCCGAGTCAGGGGAGCTCGCGATGGCGGCCGTGAGTCAGGAATGGCTCGAGACGCGTCGCAGAGAAGACAACGACGAGGAGTCGGAAGCGTGCGCCCGCCGCCTCGCCGACGACCCTGGCGGCGGTGGTCCCGCAGATCTGGACGAGGCATCGCGCAATCTAATAATTCAACTCGAGGAGGAACAAAAGCGCGCCGACGAGGCGTCGCTCAGGCTCGCCGAGCAACTCGAGGAGGAGGCAGAGCAGGAACGCGTCGCGGAAGAGCGAAGGGCCGAGGAGGACAGACAGCTGGCCGAACGACTCGACCGCGAGTTCCAGGAGGAGCAGAGCGCCACCAAAAAACGGCGAGACTCGCTTCGCTTCACCGCCCGCAAAAAGCCCCGCATAGGGAAGAGGACATCGGCCTAATAAGGTGTAGGTAGGCGTACACGATAATAATTACCGGGCACGTCGTCGATCCCCCCTCCCCCAGAGTTTGTTTGTTTCCAGCGATACCACTCACCACCGGCAAGAGCCACCGGCATGATCGGGTTGGCGGCGGCGAATCGACAAAGGTATTTTTGACTTGAGGGAGGGATGTAAATGGGATGTAAATAAGTACACGAGGAGCGTCCATTCTCTGCGGGCTGGCCCCACGCGCGAATGCATGTACGCGTGCACGAGGGCAGGCGCAGGCGCGCACTCACTTTAACATTCAGTCAGTCAGTCAGTGTCAAGAAGAAAAAAAAAAGGGCGGCGCAGCAGCGAATACGGGGCTCTGATGGGCGAAAAGCTAGCGCGCTCGCTCGCTTGCCCAGGAGGAGGCGGACACACACTTGTCGCGTGTGGTCCCGCGTCTCATCACGAGGAGGGGTCATCGAGCGGGGGCTTGTCGAGGCCGACCATCGCCATGGAGAGGTCGTACATGTCTTTGGCGGTTTTGCCGTCGGCGGTAGATTGGGAGTATTGGTTCTCGAAAATGTCTCCGCCCGAGCCGCCGGCGCCGCGGACCTCCTTGGCAAAGGGGTCGTAGAGGCCGACTTGCTGGGCGTTGCCGTTCCAGCTCCAGTAGACGCCGGACTTGGAACAGACGGGGTCGTCGACGACCTGCTTGAGTCGCGAGCCGGCCTCTTCCTCGGAGACGTAGCCGCCGGTGACGTACTTCATGAAGTAGGGAAAGACCGTGCGGAACCATCCTCGTTTTTCTCTGAAGAGACCCGTCTCGGCGATGCAGCCCGGGTACAATGAGTTGAAGGTGATGCCGGTCTTGTCGTGGTAGCGGCGATGGAGCTCCTGCACGGTCATCATGTTGCAGACCTTGGAGTCCTTGTAGGCTTTGGCACCGAAGAAGGATCCGCCGTCGGCCATCTCGCTCCCCGTGCCCTGCTTGAAGCCATCGAGATTCCCGAGGTCGGCGCGCGGATACACTAAACCCCCGCCGATCGTGTTCTGGTTGCCGGTGATGGATCCGACGATAACGACTCTAGCGTCGCTCGCGCGCTTCATATCCGGGAGAAGCAGTTGCGTCAACAAGAAGTGGCCCAAATGGTTGACACCCATCGTCATTTCGTAGCCATCTTCGGTGAATCGGGGTTTGGGGTCGGTGGGAAGGTAGACGGCGGCATTGCAGACGAGGCTGTCGAGGGGTCGCGGACCCTTGAACGCCTTGAGATTGAAGACGAAGCTTCGCACCGATTTGAACGATCCGAGTTCGAGCTTCATAACCGTGTACGAGTTCGGCGGGAATCCCATGTCCGAGGCGATTTTCTGTGCCTTCTCGACGTTGCGGCACGCTAGCACGACGTAATACTCGCCAGACTTGGCCAGCTCGTACGCGCCGTACAAGCCTAACCCCGAGGACGCGCCCGTGACAACCACGAGCTTGCGTGTCCCGATCAAGATTCCCCCATTCACCTTGGGAAACTGCGTCGAGCTGTCCACAGGCGGGTTCTCGAGTTGTGGTGCCTGCTTGAGCTTCTTCTTCTCTGAGGACGAGGGTTCGGGCGCCGTCACTGTCATCGTCGTGGCGACATCGTGGTGCGATGAGGTTCTCCTGACGCGAGACGAAGAGTGGTGGTGGTGGTGGAGCCGGGGCTCGTTCGCCACGAAGAACCCCATCGTCGTCCCCACCAAAAAGGTCAGGACCGCCATCCGAGGCGTCGTTGTCGCCATTTTTTTTTCTTCCAAGCCCAGGCTCCTCTCTAGATGACGTGCTCAAGTGCAAGCCAAGGGCAACAATCCCACAGGATCGCGAGTTCAATCAAACTACTTGTTGCTTACCCCCAGCCGTGCCACGTACATTGAACCCCCTAGGATTGCGCGCGATGCGAGCTTTTTTCGTTCTCGCGTTGGGCCTCGTCGTCGCCTGGGCGTTCGTGCCCGTGGGGGACCAGGCGGTGAGACGAAGAGGAGGAGTCGTCGTGGAGGGCATCGACGTGAACGTCTGGGACTACGTGTGGGATCGACAGGACCCCAAGGTGGCGTTGCCTGAAGGCGTCACCGAAGATTCGGACCCCGCGCCCTTCACAATCACCCAAGAGCAGATCGCAACGTTGAAGCGCGACGGCGTCGTCCACATTCCGGGGGTCCTGACGCCCGAATGGCTCGCCCACATCCGGGCTCTAACGGACCACCAAGTCTCTCACCCTCACGTTTGGGCGTCGCCGGGCGTCGCCTCGGGCCTCTACGACTACGTCCAGCGCAACGTCTGGACGACGAACGACGGGTTTATGAAGTTCTTATACCATTCCCCCGTCTCCTCGGTTCTCGCCCACCTCGGAGAGGCTAAGACGTCGGTCCGCCTCACCACTGACCTCCTCATGGTCAACCCCAACAAGGGCTTCAAATGGCATCAAGACAACCAAAACGGCCCCGTCGGCTTCGACGACGCGCTCCGGTGGTGGGTTACTATGGACGACACCCCCCGCGACTACGGAGCCCCCGTCTACCTCCGACGCTCGCACGAAAACGAATTCGTCGACGACGAAGCCGTCTTCGTCTCTCTCGATCAGGGCGATCTTCCAAAATATGCCGACGACATGCTCGAATTCCGTCCCAAGGCCGGCGACATGATCGTATGGCACGCGCGCACGATCCACAAGATTGACGGACCCGAATCCCAAGACTGGGGTGATCGCCGCCGCCGCGTCCTCGGGGGCACCGTCGCCATCGACGACGCGAACTACAAGGACAAGCAAAAGGTCGAGTTTGCGGACATGGGTCGCCACCAATTGAAGGACGGAGACCCCCTTACCGACCCACACTTTCCCCGCATCTGGCCGAGACCCGTCCCCGAGGAAAAGGTTGCTCGCTTTCAGGGCGCCGTCGGCCGCTCCGTGCCCGGCTTCGCGCGCATGCTCGGCGCCCTCTTTTCCTACAAAACCATCCAGCAATTCGGCTCGTGGGGTAACGTCGTCAAAATCGAAAAGCCCACCGCTGCCGACGACGACGTAAAATCCGCCGCCACCGCCCCCGCGAGGTCCCGCTGACCTTGTTGTTGTTGTTTTTTCCAAAGCGAAAGGCACGCCGCGCCGGCGACGACGATCACATCTGCTTATTCTTTTTTCTTTCGGGAGGGCACTCATCATCATCATCATCATCATCATCATCAGACCCAGCGACGCCGTTTGGTCGGTCGGTCGGTCGGTCGGTCGGTCGGTCGGCTATCTGGAATGGATCTCCCTTCCTTCCTTCACCAAGCTCTCCCTTCTTTTCGCTTTCTTGTGGTTCACTCACCCGTATCCTTCCTTTCTGGTGTTCGTATGACAGCGGCCGGATACCATCACCACCACCACACTGCACACTTCCTGCCGCGGGGCCGTGCGATATTATTATAACACGCGCGCACGATCCACCTCCAACCTTACGAACCATTATGAGCCTAACGAGTCAAATTGAACATTCTCCTTTTGTGGACTTGTACGTCAAATCTATTCCAGAAAGAAAGGCGGTAGAGAACGCGCGGACTACTAACAAGTACCGTTCTCTCCACCACACAATACTACTTGCAGGGGTGGGGTGTACTATCACGGATCAACCTTCATCTGGTGGCTTTCGCACTGGTAGAGAGAGAGCCAGACAGAACACCTACAAAGATGCACGGTATACCCCCGCAGCCTTACGGGCCGTATTGCGGGTGGTCACTCGGTGGTCGTTGTTTTGAACTGGCGAACAAGAGCCGAGCAGCACGCTATCACGACAACCAAGTCTTGGACTACAGTACAAGCGCGTTTGAGCATAAACCCGGTTTTTTCCCGCAACTGCATATCGACCGCCCCACCAACGCCGCTTGGCCACTTTCGAGTACGCCTCAAAAGGCGTCGATTGGGACCTGCTGACCTAGAAAATGTCCCGATTAGCGAGTTTTAGGCAGCGGAGACGTCTTGGGGCACTGGGTTTTGGGGGCAAGACCATCGAGTTTCGCAGGTCTCTTGGTGCCGATCGATAGCCCTTAGTCGACTTTGGGGTGGCTTGCTTCGTCCCGGAGTGAGACGGTGCCTGCTCGCCTCCCGGGCTGGCCGGTTAGCACCCGGAAAGTCCGCGCTGGGATGGGGTTCGCTCGGTTGGGCAGAACGCGACGGACAGGTCGATTGTTCGTGGACCAACACGTCCGCGACCTGCGACGCTTTTGCACGACCTCGCACAAGACCGCGCGCAGTGGCGGTCCACCATCAACAACTCCGTCCTCGTCCCTCGCCTCTGGCCCCAACTGCGTGATTTTCCTCTGTGATTCCGTACCGGCTCCTGCCGGTCCGGCCTGGTTCCCATGCTCGGGAGAGGTCTGAAGTTAGTTAGTTAGTTAGTTAGTGCTTCGTCAGTACACGTGAGATGACGATCTTCATTTTGCGGCAAAATTTTTGGGCGCACATTCTCAAAAAGAACACGCAACGGACCGATTTTACCTAATCTCTGTGCGCCCGTTTGCGGCAGCACGATACACTGCACATTGCGAGCCACGTCGTTGTCTACGTCGCAGAGCGTGCCGTGGGTGGGGGCAGACGTCGGCAGGCACTTATGGAGGCCCTCGGGCTCACTTCCCTCCGACACGGCCTTGACTAAGGTCGTGCTCGAACAATGATGACTGAGTTCGAGGCAGTCGCAGCCAAGGTTGTCGCGCTTGAACATGCGCCGGCACGCCTGGTTCGTGCAGCGTGTGATGCATCACATGCCGCCGACCTTGTTGTTGTCCTTGGTCTTTTCTTTGAGCTATGTGACTTTGTTCCACTCCATGGTAGAAGGGAGATCTGTGCAAGTAAAGTCAGAGGGATGCGGGTGGGGCGAATATACCAGGGGATGGTGCGCGGCTTGATGCACGTTGCGGTAGAGAGGTGCTCGCCCGCAGGTTAAAACCTGCGGCCCCGGACCGCGATACCAAGTGCCAAGTCAAAACAGAGGTAGCAACGAGCACACATTCGGAGGATCCAGTCACCGACGACGAGCGTGGTGAGGACGCAGCAAGTGAGGGCGCGGTCTTGGCGATCTTGGTGCGGCGATCGAGGTGTTCGGTGACCTTCGCGAGGCGCGTCGCCGCGCTGGTGCTCCAACGTGACAGCGAGCCCCAATCCATTTCATACGCATGTTAGCTCGCCGGACGAGCTCTGGCCAGTGATCTCGCGCAACTTGGCCATCGTGAACGTCGCGTAAAGATTGGACTTGACACCAAGCCGCCCCTTGTTCGGTGGGGTATTGCCGACACTCGCCACGGGCTGGGCGACAGCCGATTTCAGATGGGGGGGGGTGGCGCGAGAACACGATGGAAGCCCCTCCCCAGCACGAAAGTATAGCGCGGGGGGGTTGGTGACTCCTCCCCTAGGTCGCTCCTATTGCGCGGGGGGGGGGGGTCTAGCGCTGGGGCGTCGGTGAACTCCCCCCCCAGGACTCTCCCCCCACCGAGCAGGACGACGGGCATTGCAGCACCAGAGAGGAGGCTCTTCGAGGTAGGCATATTTTCGCAGAAAACATGGGATTCGAAGGGGGTGTGTGGCAACGGAAAATGGGTCGCAAGAAATGTGGCAGCCTCGAGGTAGAACGCTGCGTCTCAGAGGCCCATGAGGTAGTCGCGGAGCTTCTCCTCGGGAGCGTGGCTCTCCTCCTCCTCCCCGAGGGTGGGCTCGTCGACGGAGTCTGGCTCGTTGGCCTCGTCCATGTTCACCGGGGGCGGTACGTTGCCGTCATCGTCGTCGTCTTGAAGACAGGACGCATACAATAAATACGACGTCAAGTTTTACGGTTTCGAGTCGCGCGTATGGCAATGGCACAGTCATTTCTCAGCAACCGCGCCCTCTGATCCGATTCTTCAACGCCTGTGCCTGCAAAGAGCGCGAGGCTAGCATAGGCGCTCCCTCGCGGCCGAGTCGCCGCCCCCCCGTCCGCGGCCGTCTGTAGGTCTAAAGCTCTGCTGATCGCCTGGGCGCCTGGCAAGCAAGGAAGGCATGCCTCGCTTTAAGACCTCTTCTAGCGCCATCACCACTGCACTTCAGAATCCCATGGAGATTACCCATAAGCCCAGCGTGGGATCTGAAAGAATCAGGTGGTTGTGCGCATAACTTGGGTATTGAACTGTATGCTGGATCTGCTCGATGTGTGACGGGCTGAATGCCGGCTGCGAGTCGCTTGCTGGGGCACGAAGCGATTGTCGGCCGTCTGAAGAGCGGCTTGTCCAAGGATAGGTCGTCGCGTCAGACACTCCTGCGAAAGCCGGATGGTGCGCGCTGTTCTACACCTCAGAAAAATGCCGAAGTGTCCCCTTCACACTTTCCAAAGCTTTGTCACAGTCAGCCTTGTTTTGACGCAGAAGTCACTGAGGATACAGATCAGCGGTCAATCCGTGATGAACTTGGTGCTGTACAGTCGTCCATGACGAGTTTCGTTATCCTGTGCGGCGGCGCAATCTTTCAGCTGCTGGAGCATCGGGCGTACGTGCGGAGATATGGCCGACGCTCGCTGGTCGTCAGAGAACGTTTTCAGAGCAGTAGTGCATGATTTCTGGTCGTCCGAGAAACAACCTCAAGTATGGATATCGGCCTTCTTGGTATTTTGCCGAAGAAAGGTGATCTTTCACTCCCAGGTTCCTATCGCGGCGTGATGATGCTCGAGGTCGCGCAAAAAATTGTCTCCAACATCATACGCGCGCGTCTCGGTGTGATCTCGGCTGAGCTCGAACACGAGTCGCAGTGCGGCTTACGGCCGGAACGGGGGACTGCCGACGCAACCTTCAGCCTGAAGATGGCGTTGAAGAAGCGTCGTGAGCACGGCATGGAAACATGGGTACTATGCATTGATTTCATCAAGGCTTTCGACAGGATCTCGCGGGAAGCACTCTGGCGAGTGCTATCGAAATTCTGCGTTTAAGCGAAACTCGTATACGGTGGAGAGCTATCTCCACCGTATACAAGTGTGGTGCCTCATGAATCCTGAGCCTTGCGAGGGCATCCGCCCTCCCGGCGTAGGTTGGCACCTATTCGCCTCCCGGGCGGGCCGGTTGGCAGCCGGAACGTTCGCAGTGGGACGGGGTATGGCCGGGGGGCGCAGACGGAAGGTTATCGACGAGTTGGTTGTCAGTCACATCGCGGTCTCCTCGTCGCATGGCGACAAGCTTGATGGTCACTCTCCGCCGACCGACCTTTCGGCGCTCCTCGTCTACAGGCCCGTGATTCCGGACTGGCTCCTGTCGGTCCGGCCTGGCTCCCATGCTCGGGAGAGGTCTGAAGTTAGTTAGTTAGTTATACAAGTGTGGTTCTCCGTCTCCGACGCTACCGCCTCGATCGATTCCATAATCGGCGTTAAGCAGGGTGATGTCCTAGGTCCGGTTCTTTTCGTTCTTTACACGGCGGCCTTGACCATTTCATGGCGACATCGTGAAGGTCGGAAACTAGCATGCGTTTTCAGGACGAAGCACGATGATGTACTCACAGGACGTCGCTACAACGCAAAACGCGGCACTAAGGAAGTCTCACTCGAAGAGTCAGCGTACGCAGATGATGTGGCGTTCCCGTTTCCCGATCGTCCTGCTGTGAACGAGGAGATGCCCCGTCTCGTCGGGCGTTTAAATGCCAAACGGGGTATGGAATTCCACACAGGTGACCGCCAAGCAGGGAAAGAGTCGGTGATATTGTTCGTCGCCAAGCCAGGCATTCGTCTACAATGACCCGACAACCTACGATGGTGCCGACCTTCCCACTTAGACGTAGGTGACGGCCGTCATATCCCCGTAGTGCCGAAATTCGAATACCTGGGCTCTGTACTCTCTAGCAACAGTAGTGACTCTGAGGACGTCGAGTCTCGTCGAAAGAAGGCAGCAGCGGCTTTCGGTGCCCTCCGTCACTACGGTTTTTCCTAGAGATACGTCTCTGCCCGAGCCAAACGAACTGTCCGCGTTGGTCTCGTCCTCGTCCTCCTCCTTCGCGGTGCGGAATCATGGTGCCTAATAACCGAGGTTGTCTACAATTGTTTATGATGCTTTCACGCACTGTGCGCACGCGCGACGTGCCGCGTTACACGTTGCCAGACCTGGCAACATCATATCAGAACTTCAACCCTCCTCCAGCGCCTCGGCCTGGAGACTATCGACATCTCCATCTCGCGACGAAAACTTCGCTGAGCAGGCCACGATGCCCGTATGCCATAGCATCGCCTCCCTCGGAAGATGCTCACCTCCTGGTGCGCCTCCAAAAGTCCCCGCGGGTCCCCACAGTTCACGTTTGGCCGTGGTCTCAACAAGGCACTCCGCAAATTCAACATTCTAACAGCGACATGGTACTCCCTCGTTCAAAACCGTGACAACTGGCGACAACAAATCAACTCGCTCTCAATCCCCCTTTCTACCCCCTCCCAGTCTCATCGCCCAGTGATTCTAATCCCACGCGACATGCCTACGCCCCATGCATTGGGCTGGCCTCGAGTCAGTTGAACTGTTATCGCGCCGGTCAAGCTGAAGTACAACAGAAATTGTATTTGTAACACGTTTATTGACATGCGCTGTACATAGTCCGTCCCTGTTGCACTCTCAAAGACACGGGCATAACATGTGCGTATGTACATAACCACGCGCGAATCACCTGAGCGTTAGTGTGCGTGTGTTGTGCTAACCTTTTGCAATTCACATATGCTATGGAATACTTGGGGTATGTATGTCCACTGGCAAAATTGACAGAGAAGCTTGCACCCTATTCTAATTTCTAACTGCTTTTGAAATATAGAGCAAACCTTAACAAGTGCCAGTCCTGTATTAACTCCCCCACTGCATCGAAATCATCGTGTGTGTATAGACTCTTGCCATCACCTTGCCATCACTAGCTTTCAACCGATGGGTGTACACAGGAACATCTCTTGTTAGATCCCCCTACTCTGCCGAGAGAGAGTTCAAAACCCGACGGAAGGACCTTGCAGGTCCTCGTCTCACTTCTCATGGAACAACAACAAGCCCGAGCCTCGAAGCCGTTGTCCGGAGCCGATGTGATTAAACTCGAGCATACTATTGTTGAGTTTCTCAAGTTACCGCCTCCAGCTGCCAGAATTTTAGACTCTCGCAGGCCGATGGCCTGGCTGGGCGACAGCCGCTTCCAAGAGGGGGGCGCGCGAGAACAACGGATTGGTGGACCGCCCCCCCCCCGCGTAGAGTTTTGTGCCCGGGGTGGTCTACGACCCCCCAGCACTAAAGTTTCGTGCTAGGGAACGAAAAAAAGCCTCACTAGTGCGTCTGGAAAGGCTGCGTTTCAGAGAGCAAGTTATCTCTCCTAGCCTCAGCAACAAGACAGGCGGCACATAGACAGGAACCGACAGGCGACACATAGACAGGAACCGATGGTTACGGGTATGTCTACGTCCCTACGGGGCGCGCTTATCCATGGACTGAGCAGAGAGAGCTCAGGACAAAGACTGCACTTCTGTGTGAAACGGAGAAAGAAGAAGAAGAAGAGGTAAGGAAGAGGTGGCGTTTTCGATTGATGGCACAAGGCTTGGGGATAAGGTGCAAAGAAGTCCAAGCGCCCTTTCTCTGCAACACGTACGTACAAATTTTCAGTACGTGGGATTCCTCAGGGATTCTGTCTTTAAATGTCGACTGCTAAGAGGGGGGTGTGTGTGGGGAGCATGAAGGATGTGGGTGGGTTTGTGGGGTAGGAGGGATGTGCCTGAGGGGCGGAGATAAGTACGCGGGACCTAGTCGGGGTCATCGCCGAGTCGTGGGGCAGGCGAAGAGAGGATGGGCCCTGTTGTCCACCGATGCAGGGTAAGGATCAGGTAGGCGCGAGAGCCAGACAGTGATCCTCCAAGCCGTCTACGGCGACCTCGCAGACTATTTCCACGACCCGCGGCGGCTCTTTCAGCGCGCCATTCTCACGCCCCGTCGAAACGATGTTGTCGATGCTGACAACGCGCGCATGACCGCGGCCTTTTTTTCCCGGAGACGAGGCGTCGGAGTTCTTTTCGGCAGACTAGGTTGGGTCGGAATACGACGCCTCGCTCTCAAGAGTCGAGTTTTGAACTCCCTGACAACCAACGGCATGCTGACTTTGATCGCGAGCTTAAAGTCTTCGCAACCTCGACCCGTCGCACGGCCACTGCAACGGTACCAGATACATGATCGATCGTGTCGTTGTCACCGAGGCTCCTCCAACCTGTATCCCTTAAGGCCCGCCGACGCCAAACGATCAACAAGAGCCAGGGCCAGACGCCCCGCGAGGTCCGCGTCCTCTTGCCCACAAGCCCGTCTTCTGCCACGTCCAGCTCTACGTGGCTCTCCGTCGATCTGCAACCCCCAGGATATCCTCTTCTGGGTCGACGACTCCACCCTACCCCACACGTGCTGCGCAATACCGATAAGCCCCCTCCCGGCTTCTACACGCGCACTGTAGGTGAACTTACTGTTACCAGGTGAACTTACTGGAACCAGGTGAACTTACGGAGGTTAGAGATTGGGACTAGGTGAAATTAGTGACCAGGCGAACTTACTGGGACCAAGTGAACTTACTGGTGTTTTTAGAGTAAACTCAAAGGTTAGCGGCGTGTGCGGATCAAAGCAGCTGAGATTGGCGGGGGTGAGAGCGACGAGTTCAAAGGAGAGGGGTGAGTGGATGCGAGCACGAGTGCGTTTACGCCGAATTTACTGGGGTTAGACTCAACTTAGAGATTGGGACTAGGTGAACTTACTGGACCAGGTGAACTTACTGGGGTTAGAGATTGGGACTAGGTGAACTTACTGGCGAACTTACTGGCCTGCACTTGTCTATATTTTATTCCTCTCTGTCACACATTATAATGAAAATTCAAAGGTCGTGAGAATGCTTGCGAAGACGATCGTACAAGGTGAAGTTGTGAGACCACGCACAAGCGGTGCGCTTAAAGTGATTGTTGATGTGGCCGAGCGGTCTAAGGCGCCAGTTTAAGGCACTGGTCTTCGGGTGCGAGTTCGAATGTCGCCGTCAACATCGGAAGATTCGCGTTTGGTGGAACCCACTCTCCGTTGACGATGTTGTGGCGATTCTGCTGTTTTCACACACATGGCGTAAGATGGAGCTTGTTTCGCCCCGTAATCATCTTCATCTAGGCAAACTGGTCGTAGGCGTCAAAGATAAGCCTGTGGTAATCAATCGGAGGCCCTCAAGAGTTCATGACAGACAATCACCTCGAAAAGAAAGGAAGCGTGGTCCGCAATCCTTCGTGCGCAATTTCAATTTCGATGGCGTCGAGGGCGACGTCCCATATTTTTTCGTACGAAAGCTATCTTGGAATACGGCAAATCATAGCGGAACATTTCGTTTGTTGAAAACGTCAACCCAAACATGAATTTAACTTTCATGATCCAGAAAATGGCACAGAAAGATGCCAAAAAAAAATCTAAAACTCATCGACTATGGCAAAGGCGACGAGCCGCTCGGCAAATCATTCTCGATCGTGCAACCTGAGCGTTTATTTGGGCCTTCTTTGCAATAGACCGATGGCTTCGAGGAGAGAAGCGGGGCTTTCCGGGTTGTCGCAATGTCAATCAGTATTGAATACATTTCGGAATGAGTATTCTCGGATGATCCGTCAAACCCATAAAAAGAGCGATGTTCGAGGAATCCGACAATGAAATTGAAAGACTCCAGCTTTTCTCGAGGACGCTATCGTCAATTGCGGCAAAACAGGCCGCAGCCATTGCGACACAAAGTGCCTGTCATCGTAGTTGAGTCTGGTTTCGAATTACGTGCGGTCGGTTCCCAGGATTTGTTCTTCGTTTGTTCGTTCGTTCGAAGGGGCTTGCTTCCGCTTGTTTGTGGAAACCCCAAACATTCTTCTGTGAAGCAAAACTGCCACATCGGCCTCGTCATTAATAGTCTGTAGACGTTCCCCATACATCGCGAAACTAGATCTCTCAAGGGCGGCCCTCCGACTCATCGATATTGCAGGAAACGTCAAATACCACGACGGGAAAATGTAAAGCGGGTTGTGTAAAGTAAAGAAAAACAAAGGAGAAGCAACGGTGGAAGAGGAGAGCATATGAGGAGGTGACTTAGCAGCAGAAGGGGTCAACACATACACTCTAAGAAACAGTCGTTGGCGACGACGTGTCCGGCACGTCGTGGATCTCGACATTGGTGACCCTTCCCTTAGATCTGGAATGGGGTGACGCTGGGGTAGAGTCTCCATCTCCTTGAGTTACGGTGATCGCTGGAGTGGCTTCTCGAGGTGCAAAAGAGGGCGTTTTATTGTGAAGGACGTCGCCTAGACTTTGTCGCAACTTAAGCATCTCGATCTTGACAGCGCTGACGATAATTTTTTCTTGGCGGACATCTCGTACGACGAGGACGGTAGAGTGGGTGACAGCAGCGACGAAGACGCTGATGATAGCGTAGCCGAGACTACCGGAGTAAGCGCTCTCGTCTGCAGCGATATATAAAAGAATCATGGTGAGGATCAGCGTGAGCCATTGTATGTTCTCGAAGAAGATAGAATCACCTTCATCGAGGAACGGCTGGACTTCGCGATAGAAGCGAACTGACAAGAAGGCAATCAAGGTAGCGGTAGCTACTTGGGTCAAGGGTGTCCCTCCCATAAGTGTTGGAATGGTTGTTAGCGCCATGCGACGAAAAAGCTCGAAGACCTCGAAAAGGTAATACTCGGGGAGGTAAACGAACCACAGCGGACGCAAGGGTTGGATGCCGTCGTCGGTGATACGTTTGTCAGCTATCGCTTGACAGCGCGCTCTTGACTCACATAGATTTTGGTGATCGATACGTGCGCGCCGGCCTTGGGCGTCGACGGGGTCGAGGTGGCTGCGGTTGCGATAAAGCATGACGGCGAAGAAGAATGGAATTCCAACGACGTGCGTGACCACGCAGATCCCGGCGTAGACGAGGTATGCATTGTATTTTGGTCCCGCAGCTCGGAGGGAGAGGTCGAATCGCGCATAGGCTTGCGTTTCGTTTGGATTGTTTGGATCGTCGTACTCTTCCGTCGCAAAGAAGATCAGAACGACGTACGCCATGGGTGGATACGAAATGAACGTGACGACGACGAGCACGGCTAACGCCACGCGAGAGTCACTGATACGAGAATGTACTTTCATGCTGTTGTTGCCGTCCCTCTGCCGCGTCGTCGATGATCTGGACTGTCGGGTGGTGTAGCGAAACGAAGCATGTACCGGA